>BROE01000009.1:795881-826808 GCA_036571765.1 Plecoglossus altivelis | reverse complement strand
CATTCTAACAAACACACACACAGCAACAAGACAGGGGTGCGTAAGATAACTTGGCCGACACCATAACAGAACACTCCATCTGAAGCAGCAGATGGCACTGAACATCACGCAGAGCATCACAGCAGAAGATCCAACCCAGGTCAAAGACAAACACAGTCCCAGCCAAGTGAGACCACTGACCCCTGTCCTCCGTCCTCCACACCATACTCACGAATTCTCTATTCAAAACTCTTCGCTAGTTATCACCACTCCTCACCCACCACCCCACCCACAAATATATCACACTCCACACCTCACATTGCGTGTCTCTACATCTCTCCCATCCTCCTCGCCATGGCTGACTCTAATCGATCTCCCTCCATCCCTTCCACACATCACTCTCTCTCTCCCGTGGATCTGGGCATGCCGCATGCGTCTCTGCACTGGGTTGTACCGGCATAGACGACAGATGAGCAAGGAATAATCAGACAATCTCTGTGTGTAAGCATCGTATAGGGATGAACACCCAAATGTCTGGTCTTGTCATACTACACACACCCCTGCTGAGATACACTGAGCGAACTGGGGAGCTCGTATCACAACGACAGACATCACACGCACCACACTACGACACCTCACTGTCACTCACACACATTCACCTACACACACATTCACTCATCAACACAATTCACGTGTTTGGCACACAGGTTGCGCGACCACAACTCGCATTTTTCAATATCAGGACTGACACGGCCTCTGTGCCCTGGATCCCAGCACTGCTGAGTGCTGGGAAAGGGAAACTCAATCTGTTTTGTTTCTTGCGGACCTGCACAGTAACGACTCGATCCTGTCCTTCAGGTATCATCACAACTGCAAACTTACGACTCAGTAATCCACCCACGTCCCTCACCGCTCCGCACTGCCCACAACACCACCCTCACAGAACTGCCACTCACGCCTCACACCTCCCACCTCCACAACTACACACAATTCCCTATTCACTCACTCACTCACACTGTTTCATTGTTCCTGATGGAGGTTGTATCTGTGTGCCAGGCAGCCTATGACACGGTGTGTAAAGCCAGGAAGCAGGCGGAGCTGAGAAACACCCTAGCAACCCTGGCACTGATTACCACAAACGCAAACAGAAGATCCATGTTGGTCGAGCCCCTCCCCTCGAGATCTCACATACCCTTGCACCCCGCAGTGTTCAGTCTGTGGGACGATTTACTTTCTTGCCTGCTCACTTTTCTATTTGTGGTTTTTTTCCGGGCACTGGTTCATCGCTGTTACAGCTCCCAGGATGCACCACATTTTTTTGTCTATGAATTCTGATTGAGACTACGAGTTAAAAGAAGGTGGGTGTTTTCTTGAGCCTGTTGGACGATCACGGGACTTCGTTCATAAGGAGGCCTGTAGATCAGGGAGTCCACATACAGGGTGCGATTGTATCGATTGCTCAGTTTGTTGGTATGTTCGCTGTTGGGTTTGATCCAACCTTTTTGGTGAGAGGGCATTGTGTACACTCTATCATGCATTTTTTCCAGGATTGTGAACGTAGTAAAGTGGTTCGCGAGCCAGATTTGCTCCACACTCGATGGATTGGCACACGTTATCAATGTATTGTTTATTGGCGCTTGCCTTTATCCAATACGCGCTCTTCAACAGGTATACAAGAGTAACACTCTTGACGTGCTTCCATATCCAAGCTGTATATCATATTAGCCTACCTCATCTATCACACGTGAGAAACTGACTGAGCTGTTGTTTCCAACTAGACAGAACGGCGTACGAATAGTGCCACGTGTTCAGGTCTCATGTCAGTTCACATCTATTCGCGCCTTGGTAACAAGAGATTGGTCGCTTACTCTTGCTCCGTTGTTTTAACTATTCCGTCGACTCGCTGTTGTGTCCTCACTGCCTTTGTGTCTCAGCTGTATGCTTAGTAAAAACCCCTCTGTCCGGCTATCCCAGGACTCTGCCCCGGAGTACCCAGTTCATTCCACCCTGATGGTGTCTTGTTACAGTGACTGGACGACGCTTCGAGCCAATGTCGTCCAATTGCACTGCACCGCTCGCACTACTGCGCTGGTAGCCTCTCAACACACTGCAACACAGCGTGAATGTAGCACCTGGACACGCTCGTGACAGATTCTGATCCCTGCCAATCTAAAAACACACGTATCGCCGTTTTTGCTTTTAATCGTCCAGGCCTGTCTCCTGGCAACTCACCGTGGATCTACCGCTTCCATTATTCGTGGCAGTTGATTTGGATGCGATGGTGTCATCAAACATCAAGAGACAAAGGTGTCGCACCTAGCGTTTTACACTAGAAGTTATAAGAAAAGCGGCATCCTATTTCTGTTGATTGCTTCTATCTCTAATCAATGTGCACTTATAATCAAAACAGCTTACCTTAAGAAGCAGTAAATATGCAGTGCATCTAGAAATCTATTCCCTTCGTCCCATTATGAGTTTTATTTACAGCCACCTTCCAACACGATAGAAGCCTTAGAGATCCATGCTTTTACGCGTATCCACTTATCCAATAGTACTGGTGGCGCTGCCTGATTTCTGGATTCATGCACCCTGCGTTCGACACCACCGTACTGCGTCTAATGAGAAATACCCAGAAAGCGTCAGTAAGTATGTGACAATTCAACGATATTAGTACATGAAGGAAGTCGCCTATGAGTATACATCAGACCAGGCACCGAGGCGTTGAAGCGAGGGAACTGCCTGTCATGCAGAGCTTCCGTCGCAAGGTGCGTAATTAGAAGTGCCGCTTTAAGACGCAGTTGGCATTCGTGGAAAGGTCGTAGTGATCATCCGTGCTGTGAGGCGGCACGAAGAGTTTAATAGTATTGGAGAAGGGTGTGGGTGGTATCTTAGAAGTCTAGTATGCATGGTGAGTGTGTGTGAGTGAGCTGTGTGTGTGTGCGTCGTTGTGTGTGCTGTTGTGTGTGTGTGATGGTGTGGCTGAGATTGTGCTGTGGGATGTAATGTTGTGAGCCTAGTGCTGTGTGTACACTTGAGACGGCCACGCGGAGCATCAGCGGTCTTATGACGCCGCGAAAGCCACCGCAAGCAAAAGATCAGACAGAAAGCTCTAGAGGTATAGAGGTAATGAAAGTTCACATCACACAAAGGCATCAGCATTTTCACACACAGACGCACACACGAGAAACAGCTTGAATGAACTGTTTAGAATACCTATGAGAGGCAAACACAAAGATCTCACGGAGCATTAAGAGCAAGGTTCCTTAAATTGTGGATCGACTGCAAAGATTTTTCTCGATGTGGTACAATTCATTGCAAGACAAAAGTACAGAAACCATGCCGCTGAAACATGGGGCCTCCTGGCAACTGTCTTGTTCGTACATTCGCAGCAATAAATGTATCATTACTGGTACATACGGGACAGTTTTGAGTCATCAGGACTACCAGAGCTTCATGAGTCTGGCCACACTTCCTAGTAACAGACCATCTACACACAGAGGGCTTTACATCCATAGGCAGACCAATACCGTTCACCTGTTAACTCTGACTACGACACACATGCCAAATGCACAATAGAAACACACACATCACATGGGTCAGACTCACACTAAAACCAGTCAACTTACTGAGCATGCAAGCTCTTCAGTGCACATACACTGTGCTGTATATGGTTCATATGTGGAGACACACAGGTTGACTGTGGCCCAATTGAAACGGTGCCCAGTATGACTCCCTTGAGAGCAAAGCATTGTTGTCCCCGGAGTCACATGTCACATGCGACCTTGAGAAGACATGCAGGAGGAGGAGGTTGCCGTGGAGACGTTTCATTAGCATACGCCTCCAGGGTCAGGTGTCAACACGTATGGTCATGTGGTCATGTGACGGGAGATGTGCACTTAGGAAGGCAGTAAGCCACAGCAACCAATCAGGTTTGGAAGGGGACAGGCATGGTGGGGCACCCTACTGAAGCGTATTGGTACTATCAGGAGGAAGATGGGATTTGGAAGCCAGACGCACGGCTTCATGCTCAGCGGGATAAAGCAGAGGTAAGAGACACATGAGGTTCCAACCTCTGTAAGTCACCGTTATGGTTGAATAAAAGGGAGTGTATCGGTAGGAGTGGTAAGAACTAGCAAAGACGTTTCTTTTCACCTCGTCATCTGTTCTGCTGTCAGACACATGCCAACATGTGTGGTGTGTGTGTGTGTGTGTGTGAGGGGGAGGGAGCGACTACCGAGGAATATAGACATATTAGAACTCTTGCCCAAAACAATCTGTTCCTAGCTTGCATCACAGCACCCAGATAATGACCTAGATCCACAATTTTGACCGCAGAGCTTAAGAAGCAGACATGCTGACCTTGGGGGAGAGCATCCCTGTGTCCTGGATGAGCACTGCTTCTTGCACATTCATGTCCTACTAAATCAAATGTTCTTTTTATAGACCTTTTTACAGCTAATGTCACAGAAGGCATCACAGATACCCACAAGTGTACATAAAGCAACACAAACCCTCCAAGAAGACAAGGGCAAACTGCAAGGAAAACGGAGAGATCATAGATCGGATATTTGGAAACATTGGGGGCTCTTCAGAGAGGAATCCTTCCTCCAGAAATGGTAGGAGCAGATCACACGGGGGATACAGGTCAGCATTAAGAATCCAGATGGATTGCAAACAAAAGCAGAGTTCTAAATCAGTGGCGAACAGAAATCACACCACTAACAAATATGTGGAGAGCGTGTGTGTGTGTTCAGCTCTGCGGAAGACCGTACGTGTTGAGAGCAGCATGATCCACTGGATCCAGTATGTCTGTGGCTTGAACAACAGGCTGAGGGGTGGGACCTACCACAGACTAGTCCTGCTGTGCTCCAGCCATAAATCACAGTGCCCACAATCACTCAATGTACATCAATACACGCGAACGTCCATATTTCATTTGGGAGAAAAGAGTGGATGTGTTTGTGTGTGTTTCATGTGAGTTTAAATTTGTGTGTGTGTGTGTGTGTGTGTGTATGAGGTGTGTGAACTCGTGTCGTGTACGTGTGTGTGACAGTTTGTGTGTTTGACCCACATGATTTTCTTTCCATCTCAGTTAATGCCTCTATATCATGCTGGCAGCATTGCTCATTGGCAGCAAACCAGACCCACGACAACAGTCTCACCAGCAGTTCGATATACGATCTACACACGCAAACACCACCCTGGCTTGGCTTCTAGGGATCAATGAACCCTCTGATCACCTGCTGGGATATTATTGATCTTGACTTTTTAATACACTGATATAATTAATTAAGTTTCTTGTTCAACTTGAGATATTAAATCAACAAGATATTTCTTTTGTGTTGATTTGAGTCTTTTTTCTTCCCTGTCCAAGAGTTCCCTGGTATCTCACTCATCAATATAATAATTTGGTCCCACAACAGCATACGATGATAATACACACACGTACACAAAGCAATGCGGAATAACATGTCACAAACACTTCCGAGAGCAGTCCTACCACATGCACGAACACATGACACCACAGTCGTATCCTGCATATCACATATGTTGGCAACCGCCCGATTCTGTTTTGTGCAGGTACTGAAAATGAACAACATGCTTTGATGAGCCGCATGAACCCTTTATGTAATGTCGAGCTGTGTCAAGCAGATCTACATCCACACACAGCTGCTAAGCATCTACACCAACACATAATCTACATCGCTAATACTAACAATCATCCCACGTCCTAACACAACAGTCATGCGAACTAGAAGCAACATCACAGGAATTATATATACATCAGGACTAGCCATAGCAAACACGTATGATTCGAGAGAGTTGGTAGGCCCACCTAGGGTTTCTGACGAGACTCCATCTCTCTACTAAAGCACACTATAATCACGATAATAGAGTATTACTCTACATCACACAGATCAGACAGTCATCTGTACGCACCAACCAACTTAGACGTGTCTAAGAAACACGTGAGAGCTCACCAACACACACATTGAACAACAAAACACCACAGCAATCAAGACATCCACTGTACATACGACTGTACTTAGTCAGCTGTATAATAAAGCATGAGAGGGAGCAGGCATGCATTAGCACAACTCATGCACTCTCAATCGCACAAAGAGAAGTATACGCTTTAACACATCAAACTATTCCCAATGGCACGATGGTCAATATTATAAGGCAAGACTCGACGCGGAGAGCCATTTCTAGAACACAGCTAATCACCTATCGCCATGCATGGACATTACTACAGCATAACATCTTCCTTTGCGCAAAAGCAAATTTACATCATACGCAGTGCACATGACATGTAGACATAGAACTCGTACTACTGCACAGGATACCCAAAAGACAATGAAGTGATTTATCTGACTCTCCCTCTATCCAACGACAATCCAAGCACGAACTTACAGACATACACCCAGATCGAGATGTCTTCAAAACCTGACAAGCTATGACATCAAATCACACAGCTACACATCTGCACGATAACTCTACACCAGCACACACATGCATCTACACACACACACACAGCATTCAAACACACAACAGCATTCTAAACACACTCACAGACAGGCGGTTGGCATCCTACACACTCGACCAGCATCTACATCACACACTCACAGCATTACACACACGTCGAAGTATTTTACACACACTCAAGCATCTACCACACACACTTCACAGCCATCTACAACACAATCATCATTCTACACACACTCACAAGAATCTATCACAAACACTCACAGCATCTACACAAACACACAGCATCTACACACACTCACATGCAATCTACCACACTCACAGAGAGGTGTAGCATCTATCACACCGACTCAAGCATCTACACACACTCACGAGTAATTTAACACACTCACAGAATCTCTATTCACAAGACACACACAGCATTCTACACAAACCCAGCAAGCATCTACACAAACAACCACAGCCAATCTACACAACACCACACGATGCAGCTGCATCTACGACCACTGCACAGGCATACAACACACTGCGACCAGCATGTCTACAGCGACATCACACTCACGGATGCATGTAACACATAGTACAGCATCTACACATCCACTTTCAACAAAATTACACAAACATCCAAACAGCATTACACAAAACACGACACAGCATTCTACACACACACACACAATTCTATACACACACTCACACATCTACACACTCACACAAATCTACACACACACAAACAACACAAATCTACACACACTCACAGTATTACACACAACTCACAGCAATGCTACAACTCCACTTCACAGCATCTACAGACACATCATCATTCATCACACAAACACACGACGCATCTACACAAACACTCACAGCATCTACACACACACTCTCAGCATCTACACACACTCACAGCATCCACACACACTCACACACATCTCACCCAGCTCGACAGGCCTGCTAAGCACACACACTCACAGCATCTACACAAACACACACTAGCATCCTGACAGAACACACTCATCAGAATCTACAACAAACACGCATAGCATCTTACAGCAAACCACACAGGCATCACTACACAAACACACACAGCATGCTATCACAAACATCACTCGAAGCATCGTATCACAACATCAGCACGAGCAATCTACACAAACACACACAGCATCTAAAAACACTCAGCAGCATCTACACACTACATCACATAGCATTACATCACACTGCATCACATAGCATCACATCACACACTTCCAGCATCTACACACACCAGTACATCCTACACACACTCACAAACACAAACAATCACACACACAAACACAAACCCCATGACACAGCATCTACACACACACTCTCAGCATCTACACACACTCACAGCATCTACACACTCACAGCTCTACACACGACATCTTCAAGCATTCTGACGAAGTGACACACTCAGATCAGTATTTACACCCACTCACAGTCAATTCTAACGCACATCTACATCAAGCATCGATACAGGCACACATCAAGTCGTTAGCATTCACCCAGCTTCACAAGAATCTTCCCCAAATCAGCCGCACAGCACATTACAGCAAGACACACACAGGCATCTACACCAACAACTACTACACAGATGCTACACGCACTCGAACAGCATCTACACTACACTCACGAGCATCTACACACACACTCCATCAGCCGATTCTAGCACAGCACATTCACAAGCATCTACACAAACACTCACAGCATCTACACACACACTCTCAGCATCTACACACACTCACAGCATCTACACAAACACACACACAGCATCTACACAAGACAGCACCAGCATCTACACAAACAGATCCAGTGCAGCATGCTAACCACACTCACACGTGAGCATCTACACACACCTCCGCATCTACACACACACGCACAATTCAGTCTATCATACCTCACTAGCTCTACACGAACAACATGCATCTTACACATAACAGAACAGCATCTACATCAAATCACATCAGCATCTACCTAAACACCAGTCATCTCCCACAAACACAGTCGGAAGCGTCTTACATACAACACAGGACAGGCAATCTACATAATACAAGCACAGCGTCTTACATACCAGTCGCCCATCTTGTACATTCACACCAAAAAACAACGAAAATATTTTTTCTTTCTTTTTCTTTTTTTTGTGCTTCTAAAAGGCCTATTCGTGTCACTCCTCCTAGTCCTAACTCAACCTGCATGAACCTGTCTGGCTTGGAACCAAGTCCCAGTTGGACCTGACTGAAGTCATGTCCTCGTTACCAATACACTCTGAGACCATTTCACATGCTTTCTCTCCGTGCTGCAGAAACGTTTCAGAGGCATAGGAGGTCATGACTTGTGCTGTTTTGACTAATTGCATGTAATTCCAACTCTGCGTGGTGTTGTGGAGTTGTACCACTAGGTGGCAGTGTTCTGTCATCTGTACAAAACAAATAAGATACCCAGTTAGATTAAAAAAATGGAGAAGAAAGCGAATATGTCAATCCGAGATGTTTTCATGTTTTTTTTGTTTGATCAGATCGATATAAAAGGTGCGACTGTGGCCTATGTGTCCTCTGTTGCTTGTGTGTGTCCCGTGTGTGTGTCCCGCGTGTGTGTGTCCCGCGTGAGTGGTGTGTCGTGTGTGTGTCCGTGTGTGTTCCTATGTGTGGGTCCCGTGGTGTTGTGTCCCTTGTGTGTGTCCGCGTGCGTGCTCCAGATCGCACGGCTCAGAGAGGAGGGCTCCAGGCAGCTGCAGGAGGAACAGAGACTCATCAAGGAACAGATCCAGAGAGAAAGACAAGGACAAACACACAACACAGGCTGCACACACACAGGTAACACACCAACGCGACACAACAACACACACAGGTATACACACACACGTCACACATTACACAGGCTAACTCACTACAGGTAACACAACAAACACAGGCTGCAACAACACAGGTAAAACACACACGCATCACACACAGGTTAACACACCACAGTAACACACACACACACACACACCACCGGTAAACAACACACACACACATACAGGAACGACACACACAGGTATAACACAGATCACACACAGGTAACACACAGCACACACAGGTACACACAGCACACACACAAGGTAACATCACACACACAGGCTGCAAAACACACACAGGTAAGCACACGCACACACACCCAGGTAACACACACACACAACAAGTAACCCACCAGGTAACACACAGCATCACAACACAGGTTAACACACACTAGCACACACGTCCGAGGTAACAACACAAACACACGCACACATCACAACACACACAGGTAACACACAAACACAGGCTGCACACACACACACCACTAGGTACACACTACACACACACAGGTACACACAAACAAACACACAAAAACACACACACACAGGTAAAAACACAGGTAAACACACACATCTGTTAACACGGGCTCACGGGTATGCCAGATGATAAGTTAATTATCGCGGACCGATCAGTAACACTATCTACACACACACACACACACACAGGTAACACACAACACACACACACACACACACACTGTCTTCTCTGTATCTCCTGATGATGTACATGCATACAAAGCAAAAGCGGCTCTCTTGAGGACCTCCCTCGGGAGAGTGAGGCTGGGCCTCCTCCTGAGGGAGGTGTGAGGCTGGCCTCCTGAGGGAGGTGTGAGGCTGGCCTCCTGAGGGAGGTGTGAGGCTGGGCCTCCTCCTGAGGGAGGTGTGAGGCTGGGCCTCATCCTGAGGGAGGTGTGAGGCTGGGCCTCCTCCTGAGGGAGGTGTGAGGCTGGGCCTCCTCCTGAGGCCTGGCCAGACCAGGAGTCTTCCCCCAGCCCTCTGCTTGCACGCAGGTCTCCCTGGGCCTTCCTTGGAGGAGAGCATCGCCAGGCCAGCAGGCTGGAGCCAGATCCTGCATAGGGGGACTAGCAGACAGTTACCACGGTGACCACGGGGACCGGCAGCCTGTAGAGAGACTGGCTGCATCCAGACAGAGGGTGGTCTCTCCTGCTGCCGGGGGATACAGTCTGACCACACCGGGTGTTTGTCTGTTTGGATGAATAATCTTCTGTCTTTCTGTCTCTTCTCTTCTCACGAGCTTAGATTCTGCCACAGGAAGAGTCTCCAAGAACAGCGTGACCCCTAAATTAAAAGTAAGAGGTTCTGGGACTAGTCAGGGGAGGGAATTAGGAGCCAGGGTTAAGGTCAGAGGTCTTGTGGGAGTGGAAAGAGCAAGGGAGGGATGGGAGGTCCTCACGTTGAAGAATCTGTATATTGAGTAAAACATATTCTTAACCTCCAAGGTATTTCATGCTGTATGCTAGCAGAGTTCAAGTGAAACTAAAGACATTTGGAGCATATATGAGCCCTCCCTTCTCCCCTAAAGCTGCACGTAGCCCTCCTCCCAGAGGCCATCAGGGGGGTAGTAACTCCACACAGAGAGGCCTTATTCTCTGTCCTTTGGAAGGCTCCCAGTTCCCCCACATTGGAGCACACCAGGGATGTTAGCTAATGTGTTTAGATATTTAATCTGCTTAAAATGTCCGATAGCTATCGGGATCAGTGTATCCCCTCAGAAACAGCTTTGTTCCTGCTCAAGGAAGACAAGCGGCCTGTAGTGTGTGGTCTGCTTTGGGCCTGTGTGAGGGTCAACACTCAGGTTCACAATAGACACCATCTCACAGGCTGAAGCAGAGTTTTAGTACAGCGTTACTAAGAGTAAATGAAGGACATCTGAACGGCTATTTAATGGCTGGCTGAGTCTTTAATGATCACTGTCCTGGAAGCTGTATTGTCTCCTTGTGTTCCAGCACAGCCTTCAGACTAAATGATCACAACTTGATCTTTCACTTTGGGCCAAAACAAATCCCACAAGATGAATTTACAAAAAACAGAAATATTTTTAGCATCTTGACAGGTATCAGTTTCGTTTTCGGTTGGGCTTCATTGGAGTCCCTTTACCTTGTCTTGGTGCAACTGACTAATGTTACTGGTCAATGTTGATGAGTCAGTCTTCTTGTGCAGAGAATAGCAGCTTGGAAGATCAAGACGTCAGCCAGCCTGGAGTTTGTTCGTGTGACAGAGTGTTTGGGTTTTTAAAGCCTTCCTGTTATTTGCTGATTGCCGGTCCAAGATTTCAAATGTACAACTGTGTGTGTGTGTCTGTGTGTCTGTGTGTCTGTGTGTGCGTGTGCGTGTGCGTGTGTGTGTGTTGAGCCAGAGATCTCCAATCTCCATTAAGCTGTTTAGACTATCAGTAACAGAAGTATTCCTGTAAAGTGTTGGAGCAGACAAGGCCCTGGGCATCCTTACCCTGTCTGATTAATGAACTACAGGGTTATCCTTGAAGAGCAGTGTGACCCTGGAAGGAGACAGCATTTGACAAATAATTATTGCCAAAAATGGAGGGGTAATTTCTCTGACATTGAACAGAGCTGTGCTTGTACAGAGCCCCCCCCCAGCTGAGCAGTTGGACCGTTCCACACGCCCTAGACAGGAGAGGAGGCAGGAAGGAAGAGGAATGTTTGTGTGACTGATCCAGGTTGTGCTGTTTTTCTTCTGTTTCAGTTGAAGTGGAAATGTAAAAAGCAGGAAGATACAGATGGAGATTACTCTCAAGATGTCCTTTCTGCTCTCCTCAGTAAGGTGGGTCTCCCCTTAGTATGGTGGGTCTCTCCTCAGTGAGGGTGGTCTCCTCAGTCAGGTGGGTCTCTCCTCAGTCAGGTGGGTCTCTCCTCAGTATGGTGGGTCTCTCCTTAGTATGGTGGGTCTCTCCTCAGTCAGGTGGGTCTCTCCTCAGTATGGTGGGTCTCTCCTCAGTCAGGTGGGTCTCTCTTCAGTCAAGTGGGTCTCTCCTCAGTCAGGTGGGTCTCTCCTCAGTCAGGTGGGTCTCTCCTCAGTCAGGTGGGTCTCTCCTCAGCGAGGGGGGTCTCTCCTCAGTGAGGGGGGTCTCTCCTTAGTAAGGTGGGTCTCTCCTTAGTATGGTGGGTCTCTCCTTAGTATGGTGGGTCTCTCCTCAGTTAGCGGGGTCTCTCCCCAGTCAGGTGGGTCTCCCCTCAGTCAGGTGGGTCTCCCCTCAGTCAGGTGGGTCTCCCCTCAGTCAGGTGGGTCTCCCCTCAGTCAGGTGGTGCTCTCCTCAGTATGGTGGTGCTCTCCTCAGTATGGTGGGTCTCTCCTCAGTATGGTGGGTCTCTCCTCAGTATGGTGGTGCTCTCCTCAATCAGGTCAGTCTCTCCTTAGTAAGGTGGGTCTCTCCTCAGTAAGGTTAATGGAAATGTTACTGGCTAATGTTAGGTGGTGAGACAGGCTGGGAGGGGTGAGACAGGCTGGGAGGGGTGAGACAGCACGTCTTATGTCTCTCAGACAGCTCTCTCCAGTCCAGCGTACTCTGAGGTCTGCATGACTTCACTGGGTTACATGTTTCTTATTTTACCCTTAAACAAACCCCATAAAAATTTTGTAGCAGCAGAAAATGCTAAGGGCAATGTAGCTAGTGCCCTCTTAAACCAGTGCACGCCATTGTTCTATCCCCTGTTACTAGGAGGGTTTATCTGTGCCAGGGGAGCTGCTTCCAAATGTGCTCTTCTCATGCAAGCTGCTACTACCTTGTTCAATTAGCTGCTAGGGGGAGGCAGCGTGGGGGGAGCTAGGGGGAGGCTGCGTGGAGGTGAGGCTGGGTGGAGGTGAGGCTGGTTGGAGGTGAGGCTGGGTGGGAGAGCAGGCTGGGTGGAGGTGAGGCTGGGTGGAGGTGAGGCTGGCTAGAGGTGAGGCTGGGTGGAGGTGAGGCTGGGTGGAGGTGAGGCTGGATGGAGGTGAGGCTGGGTGGAGGAGCAGGCATGAGGAGGCTGGGTCCAAGGATTGTGGGAAAATGAGTTTAGTTGGGGTTTTTCCTAGAGAAACAGAGAAAAAATACACTCAATGATGTATTTAAGGGCAAGTTTAGTTGAGTGGCAGTTTGTGTGTCCGTCCGTGCGTTTGTGTGCGTGTGTCCGTGCGTGTGTGAAGTGCGTGTGTCCGTGCGTGTGTGAAGTGCGTGCATACAGGGTACATCCATAGAGTACGTGCGTGTGTGAAGTGCGTGCATACAGGGTACATCCATAGAGTACGTGCGTGAGACACCGTGTGTGTTTTGGACCGTCTCCTGGTTACGTGTCCTCTGAAGGGAAAAGGAGACATATTAAAATATTTGGATTTGTGAAATAGAGGTCTAGAGAGACTCTCCTTTTGTCACTTTTGGCCCAACACAATGTCCTCAGACACACTCATTATTCCTGTTCTGTTCCCATAGACACAGTGTGGGACTCACTGCCCCTTGCCTGTCTGCCCGTCTGCCAGTCTCCCTCCCTGCCGGTCTCCCTGCCTGCCTGCCTGCCTTGCCTCCCTCCCTCCTCCCTCCCCCCCTCCCGTCCTTCCTCCCTCCCTACCCTCCCTCCCTGTCTGTCTGTCTGTCTGTCTGTCTGTCTGTCGCTGTTGTCTGTCTGTCTGTCTCCCTGCCTTGTCTGTCTGTCTGTCTGTCTGTCTGTCTCCCTCCCTGCGCCCTGGTCGTCTGTTCTGTCGTCTGACCTGTCTCCCCTCCCTCCCTCCCTGTCCCCTTCTCTCCCTGCCTGTTCTCTTTTCTCTCCCTGCCTACCTCTCTCCCTCCCCCCCCCACACACAACCCCCCCCCTCTCTCTCCCTGCCTGTCCTCTCCCTGCCTGTTTCTCTCCCTGCCTGTCTCTCTCCCTGGCCTGTCTCCCTTCTGTTTCGCCATCCCAGGCCAACGCCTCCTCCAGGCCTGGCCTGGTCCCTCCTTCTTGTCCCTTGTGATGCAGTAGCCTGGAACAGGGCCATGGCTAGCTTCGGCCACGTACCAGAAGTTGTTTTACTGTGTCTTCTGACGTCGACATACAGACAGTGAAGAAGTCCAGGAGTCTGTCCTGGGACAGATCCAAGCTTCTCTCCACTGGGAAACCTTACAGAGGTCACTGTTTGTAAAGATCACCTGGCTGTCTTCCACTCTCCTTCTCCTCCTGCTGCTTACCTGACAGATTCGTTCCTTGATGGGCAAAATCCTCTAGTCCTTTTGCCCTTTTCCCAGTTTTCCCAAAAACTCTTTGGTTTGATGATAGTTTTCTTTCCCCCCACTGTGAGAAAAAAAAAAAAAACCAGCTTTTGAAAAAAAAGTTTCCTTAATTAATTCTAAAAATTTTCCCCCACACACTCACACACACGCACACTCTCACCAGCCCCCACACACACACTCACACACACTCACACACTCACAACAGCCCCCACACACACACTCACGCACACTCTCACCAGCCCCACACTCACACACACACACTCCTACCAGCCCCCCCACACACACACACTCACACACACACACACACATCACACACACTCTCACCAGCCCCCACACACCTCATGCACTCACTCACAAGCCCACACTCACACACTTACACACGCACACTCTCACCAGCCCACACACACACTCTTACACACACGCACACTCTCACCAGCCCACACACACACACAGGGACCAGGCTGGAAGACTCAACAGACTCCAGTTTAATCTTGAAGTAGACATGTTGTGTTATGTGGGACCTGAGGGTCACTCTGTGGGCACACAGTAACCAGCTTGTTCCTACAGGAACTGGCCTTCAAGAACGAGAGTGGTTTGACGGGGAACCCTCTTAAGATCTCCTGGTTGGAAGGACAGCCTGAAATCATCTCTCCTCCAGCGTCTCTCGGCTCTGGCCTGTCCTCACCTGCACAGGTACGTCACCATGGAGACGGCGTGGGCGTGGCCTCTGGCTGGCTGTCGTCTGAATGTCCTTAGTTCTGCCTCCCCCTCTATGCTTCTTCAGCCTTCATGTCTGCCCCGTGTTACAAAATCTCCCCACATGCGCCGCTTCCAATCCAAATAACATTTCTTAAACACCACCCCGCAAAGTAGAACTATGTAAACCTCAGAGCTTTTATTTTTGTATCGGTGAGCAAATATTGCCCTAGCACTTGCTCTCTCCTGGTGTGTTCCAGAACAATGTGTTTGGTTAAATGGTTTGAAGTTTGTTTGGTTTGGAGAGGGCTATGTTGGGCCCCCACCATGGGCCCCCTCCCGGAGGGGAGCCCCGTCCGACCCCCGGGGCCGGGGGAATGTGGCGCTCGCTTGGAGGCACGCAGCAACCAGAGACGAGGCCTGGTTGTAATGGTGGACTGGCACGACACACAAGCCCCTCCCACCCACTGCCACGCCAGACCCCACTCCTCCTAGACCACGCTCCTCCCCTCCATCTCACCCACCGCCACACCAGACCCTCCTCCTCCCCTCCATCCCTCCCACCACCACGCCAGACCCCACTCCTCCCCTCCCCTCCATCCCTCCCACCGCCCAGGGAGCACATCCATGCACACTAGCACTTGTCACACTAACATGTTTTAACGTTGTTATGGTAACCGGATTGGCCTTGCAGTTATCCGGCGTTGATCCTGCTCCATGTCTTTTAGATTTTACAGGTCAGAGTATGAAAACATTATTATGGTCATTTTCACATTAGCTCCCAGTAGAGAGGCCTGCATGACATAATGGTAGATCCAGTGGATAGCAGTAGTGGTGTCCTACATCTGGCTCAGGGTCCAGGGAGAGAGGGAGGGAGAGAGAGAGGGAGGGGGAGAGGGGGAGAGAGGGAGGGTGGGAGAGAGGGGGAGAGAGAGAGAGAGAGAGAGAGGGAGAGGGAGAGGGGGGGAGAGGGAGGGAGAGGGAGGGAGAGAGAGAGGGAGAGAGAGAGGCCTCCCTATACTGTCCAGTGTCTGACCAGTGTCCAGTCAGGAAGTGTCTGGTCAGGAAGTGTCTGGTTAGGAAGTGTCTGGTCAGGAAAGCATCCCTACACTGACTGTGTTTGGTGGGTTCCTACAGACATGTTTGGTTCCTGTTTCTGAGCTTACGCTGTTATTTATGATTGGATCGTATAAACTGGACTCAAGGTGGGTGCAGAGCGTATAGTGTTGCTCTAATCTTCCAGACGTGTTCAGATCCTCTGTTACGGGGAAGATTTTGTTTCATTTCCTGAATAGAGCTTGTTGTTTTCTCTAAGCCCGGTGCCATTATAAATCCTTTTACGAGAATGTTGCGAAATGAGTGCATCTATGAAATATGTCTTGTAAATCTTTCTCCAGTGAGTGTAGTGGTCTTTTAACAGCCACTTTGGCATGGAGACGTACAGTGTTGCAGGAACAAGCGTACGACACTGAGGGTGGGTGGTGTGACAGTAGGTGCTTTATGTTGGTCCGTCATGGTAGAAGCAGAGGTCATGGTGGTGATGTAGCTCTCCTTGGAGAACACATCTGTTCTACGACTGCAGGGACCACAGCCACACTCAATGCTGCTATAACTCAAACCTCCCAGAATATCCACACTTTTGGAATCCCTGTATGAGCAGCTGTAGCGATCCTCCATTACAACCTGTAACAGAATCACGTTCTGGGTTCTGGAGGTGACACACATGGAAATATCATTGGCCTCCATTTTAGTTTCTAGTATGCTGTGTTTCTAGAGCATGTGTTGCTGTCGGTGTGTGAGGGAAGACACCATGCCCTGTAGAACAGTCTGACATCACGCTGGAGAACAGTCTGACATCACGCTGGAGAACAGTCTGACATCACGCTGGAGAACAGTCTGACGTCACGCTGGAGAACAGTCTGACGTCACGCAGTAGAACAGTGACGTCACGCAGTAGAACAGTCTGACATCACGCTAGAGAACAGTCTGACATCACGTAGTAGAACAGTCTGACATCACGCTGGAGAACAGTGACATCACGCAGTAGAACAGTCTGACGTCACGCAGGAGAACAGTCTGACGTCACGCAGGAGAACAGTCTGACGTCACGCTGGAGAACAGTCTGACGTCTCGCTGGAGAACAGCCTGACGTCACGCTCGAGAACAGCCTGACATCACGCTCGAGAACAGCCTGACATCACGCTGGAGAACAGTCTGACATCACGCTGGAGAACAGTCTGACATCACGCTGGAGAACAGTCTGACATCACGCTGGAGAACAGTCTGACGTCACGCTGGAGAACAGTCTGACGTCACGCTGGAGAACAGTCTGGAGGTCATGTTCTGCTCCAGGGAGATGAGACTTCTGGAAGGAGGCAGAGGACAGATGCTGCTTGTCAGCCAGCGTACAGCTGCTATCTGCTTCTAGCTGTTAGGGGATTGAATGGATTTAGATCAGCTTGGATAGAAATCAGAGAGGCTGTGGAACACAAGACCTGCTAACTGGACGGGTTGTCTGGGATCTGTAGTCCTAATATTCTGTAGTCATTTGTTTATTAAACAGTTAAGTCTGAATTGAACAAGAACTTTCCGGTTTATTGCCGACTCTACTTTCCCTAATTACTGGATCCTATCAGATCGTCATCTTGGTGGTTTTGGACTTGGAGTCTGGTGTGATAATAATCTGCAGTTATCGAAGTGGTTATCTCTGTGATTAATGTCTGAAAGCCTTGTGATTGTGTTCCTGTGGTGTGTTATTGAAATCACAGTGTTTGCTGACAAGGGGCCTGAACCTGACTTACTCCTAAACAACAACAAACACTGTGTAAAGCTGCTCTCCTGTAATGCAACACTGACACTAAAGACTGTTCTAGAAACAATATTGCTCTCAGAAACTCTTCCCCTCATTCAGAAAACCCACAAACCCTGGACGAATATTTTCGGTAGCATTAGGTTCCTCTGCCAGACACAATTAGAAACAGGAATTTCTCAGTTGTCAAAACAATGCCTCAGAAACATTTTTCAGCGAATCAAAAAAGAGAGTCAGTGAAAACCACCTCTTGTACAAAGCCAGGAGGGTTCTGGGTATTCTCCATGATAGCGAGATTGGAATTTGCTGAGAAAGTGGTACCAGATGTGATGGTTGAGGTACCTCACAGTTTAAGATGCTTGGCCAGTTTGCGTTACGCCAAGATAATTTGTCTTCCAATTACAGCCTCTCTCTTCTCACATCAGCCGTGAGGTCAGCCGCTCGTCAGGAGGGGCTGGACCTGACCGCGCGTGCGACGACTTGTACGGGGCGGGCAGGCGCGGGGGGTGGCGGCGTACAGTCCAAGGACAGTCTGTGAGGGGGGGAGGGTGGTGCGTGTGGTATGCGTGCAAGCAGACATTGTCTTGATTGGAAAAGTACACAGTAGATCCCAGATCTGGAGATGTCTGCTGCCTGGGCAGTGTGTTGGAACATTGTTCTCCTGAAGTTACTTTTTAGCTTGGGGGGTACGGGCACTATCTTTGCAGAATTCCTCAGTAAAAAAAAGTTTTTGGAATAGATTTGAATAGTAACAGGCATGCTGGTGGTTCTACTGCCCGCTGTGTGTTTGCGTTGTTCAGAAGAACCTGAGTTACTAGAACAGAGGGGTTAAAAAGTCACTGGTTCCCTTCGTTAATCCACCAGACACAGGTTGCATCAAGAGCTCTAGTAGTTAGTGACGCAGTATAAATGCTTGTCTGATCTGGGAGTGTAGCAGGTGAGTCATCCAAGCTGCTCCCTGCTGTAAGGTAGTCACTGTTACTTCATTGTTAAGGCAGGTGTTTCCAGTGCCTGGATAACCATTCAGCCGCTTCTTCATGCTTCATTTACTTTAAATACCGGTATCTTTCAAAGAGGAACTCCCTGCTAAATAGATTGAAATGTCGTTTGGAATTGGTGACCCTCAACCAGTTTCTGTGACGCAGCCTGTGTGTTTGTGTGTGTTTGTTTGTGTGTCTGTTGTTCCAGGTGTGTGTGTGTCTGTTGTTCCAGGTGTGTGTGTGGTGTGTGTGTGTTTGTGTGGTGTGTGTCTGTTCCAGGTGTGTGTTTGTTTGTGTGGTGTGTGTGTGTGTGTTTGTGTGGTGTGTGTGTCTGTTCCAGGTGTATGTGTGTGTGTGTGTGTGGTGTGTGTGTCTGTTCCAGGTCTGTTTGTGTGTGTTAGTTTGTTTGTGTGTGTTTGTGTGTGTGTGTTTGTGTATGTGTGTTTGTATGTGTGTGTTTGTGTGTGTGAATGTGTGAATGTGTGTGTGTGTGTTGGTGGGCTCTTTGATCCTGCTGATAGCTTATGCTTCCTGCTACCTCAACAGTAAACACATCTCACTCCATCAAAGTGTGTAAACAGTTTTATACAGGCCTTTCAGAACACACAACAGCGCAGTGCTTTGAATTTGACTAGATTTTGAGTTCCCCCGTAAAGAATAATCTAACAAACTGTACAGTAAAGCAGTCACTCTTCAGAGACAGTGTTAGTTTCCTAAGCAATAAATAACACCCTGAAGTATATTACATCAGATAAATAAGAAGATGCATAGAGCAGATTATGCCACTTGATCTGATGCTGTTCCTATGGCCTGGGGCCCTTGGCAGGTGGCTGTAGGATCCAGGGGGGCTGTGTGTGTGTGTCTGTGTGTCTGTGTGTTTGTGTGTGTGTGTGTGTGTGAGAGAGAAAGAGAGAAAGACAGAGAAAGTGTGTGTGTGTGTGTGTGTTTGTGTGTGTCTGTGTGTGTGTGTGTGTGTGTGTGTGTGTGTGTGTGTGTGTGAGAGAAAGAGAGAGAGAAAGACAGAGAAAGTGTGTGTGTGTGTGTGTGTGTGAGTGTGGTGGGGAGGAGGGCACAGGTCTTGTTTGTTCAGCAGGTACTGCTTAAACCCTCATCAGCAACCTAGGCCAGTAATGGATGTCTCTGTAATGTCTCTGGGCCCCCAACATGTGGAAGTATCACTTTACCCCTTCCCACTCCCGATCCACTCAGCATCACCAGGGACCAGGGCTATTTACAGCTGAGAAAACAGCTCTGGCTGGCTGGTGACGTCCCTGCGGGGGGCCTCTGGTCGCAGCCTGGCCCGCCACCACTGGCTGGCTTTATTGGAAGCAGAGCCAACTGTTTGTTTTCACTGTGTTGTTGAACGGCAGAGATGGGGGCCCCCTCTGTGCCCCCTCTGTGCCCCCTGCAGCAGTGCCTCTGGAAAGCGTGCGGAGGAGAAATTGTGGAGGAACAAGAAAGCCAAATCTTAACAGCTCAGGGACCTTGAAAAGCCTGGAGTTCCCCCCCCCCCCTCAACATAACACTTAAAGTCAACAATCACCTTAGTAAGCGAATAGAGAGGATGTGTAGAAGGAGAGAGACGGACTAGAAAGCATTCAAAACGGTTCTACAACCTGACAGAAGGTTAAATGATTAACTGGACACTTTATCGAAACGCTGTGACAGATAAAAGATCAAAGAACTTGAACTTTGACACCTGCGAAAGAACAAAGTCAGATTGTTTCTCCACATTCGGTGACAATTCGTGTGTATTTAGCATGAACAATTTCTATGAATTGGTTATGAGTTAAAAAGACGGTTAGCTAAACTAGCGGAAATAGACACATTCATAAAAGAAGCAGAATTCTTGCTAGTGAGATGGATTACGTTACACAGTACTCATGTTGAATCTTAGTTAACAAATCACCTCTAACTTCCATGCAGCTGATTGAGTGAGGACACTGTTCTCTGTTCAAACAGTCTTGTTTGTAGAGAGATGATGTCAGCTTGTTCCTCTGCTGAGGGATATTTTCTTCAAGTCTCTGATGTAATAAAAAGGTCCGAGTGTGAGGATATGTTCCAGGGTTGGTACGACCAAATCCAGTCAGCAAAGACCTTTTACTGTCCATCATGTGACTTGTACTCCGTCACGTGACTTGTACTCCGTCACGTGACTTGTCCTCCAGCATGGGATTTGTCCTCCTGCATGGGAATTGTCCTCTGTCATGTGACCTGTCCCCTAGTGGTGGAGTTTCTCCATCACCCGTAGCACGTCGTCCAGGATGGAGGGACCCAGATCCAGGGTGAAGGAGAAGCAGCCGTCATCTTCAGGGCAGGTCAGGGTGGAGTCACCATCTCTCCCTGAGCTCAGATTGCCTCCATAGGGACTGGGGCTGGCCACCACCCCGGGCCCCGAGCTGGCCCCCCTGGGCCCCGAGCTGGCCACCACCCCGGGCCCCGAGCTGGCCCCCCTGGGCCCCGAGCTGCCCCCCTGGCACCCCTGGTCGTCCTCCTCACTGTCCAGCAGGGGCATGGAGTTACACTTGTTCCTCCTCTGGGTGGCGCTATTGTGGAGGTTCCCCGGCCACCCGTGGTGGTCTGTATGCGGGGGGTCGTCCAGGTTGAGACGTGGTGGTTTTGGGGGTGGGGAGCATGCCAGGAAGATGTTCTGCTCGCTCTGGGAGCTCTGTAGCAACAGGCTGTATCCCTGCTTCAGGAAGGACAGGTCCCCAAAGCTGTCGGCGTGGGCGTCGTTCCCGATGTGAGTGATGTGACGGAAGTCTGCCAGTGGCAGGCTGATCATGTTGACTGACAGCACCTGCCTCCTCCTCTGGTTTCGACCTGACCAGTACCCAAACCCAGGCTTCCGTTGAAAAGACGCCCTCAGCGGCATCGTCCTGTCCTCACGTCCTCACCTGTCCTCACACCTCCCCGCCTTGTCCTCGGATGACCTCGCCCGTCCTCAGATGTCTTCTGGTGCTCGTCTCAGACAGGAAGGGTGTGTGAGCCAGGATGACAGGCAGACGTTCACCCTGGACATCAGAGAGAAGATCTAATAAGCCCAAACAGCAGAACAAACCTAACTTCTGATTGGAGGGTGAAGGTTATATCTCACACAGCACGTAGAAGACGTCTGATCTTAATGTACACTTCTAGAACAACAGTGTTCTTGGTTAAACCATGTGATTCCACAGTTACCCTGTGCCAGATGTTACCCTTGAACTGTGTGGAGGCTGAGGAGGAACAGCAGGCATTGTTTAGAGAATACACCTGCTTTGTTCACATCACGGGATTCCTCATTATTTAGTGCTTGGGACCTGGTCCAACACGTGCTTTGAAGTGTTTCGATTCTAAATGTTTATACTTCTTGAATCGTGCTGTTTCCCATAAATACAGGTGTGCTCTGTTAAGCCCACTGAAGGACATTCCTCAGCCTGTCTGGCATACAATAACCATGCTGCTAAGATGCTCAGTCTTACTGGAACATTACGCTTTTTTTCGCTTTTTAAAAAAACTTTTGTTTGACAAGAATCTCATTAACAGCCGTTCCTAATATCTGAACGTGCTGATCTTGGTTTTGTGCTACTCAGATTTCTTGTACAGTAATAGTAAGAGTTACTGGATGATGTCACAGCTCAGATACACCCTGTGATGGATGATTCCGCTTAAGAAAGGGGGGTTTTAAAAACAAATTTATCGGTCTCATCCGCATTTGTAAACCTTTTGCCAAACCTTTGTTCGTGCGATTGTGATTAGAGAAAGCTCAGTTTATCCAACTGACATAATTGAGTAGAGGTAAAAAAAAAAGCTTCTTTTTTTCATTTCCTAGCATTTTGCATGCTTAAGAGCAATGTCTAGGCTAAACTAACCCTTCTGTTAGTTCAGCATGGACACAGTCATTTAGTGTTTTGTGAGTTGTAATCATTTTATTGACTTGCACAGAGTGCTTCATCATCTCTGGCACATCCAGTGGACATTCTCAGTGGTCTCCCTGATTTTTACGGTGCTCCTAACAACTTCGCCTGCATCAGATCTGCCTTCGTGACTTGAAACACTCACTCAGTAAATTTGTAAGGCACTACGGCAAACATGTTTTCTTGGCCTGTAAAGGTTTATCGGCACTTTGGAAACAGCGGGTGGTTTCAGAGTACACAACAGCATTCCTTTCCAGACATGTCAGTTTGGGCCCGACCAGACAGCTGTTTCCAGCCTTGCTGATGATATAGAGGACCTTCTGAACATGGAAGTCTGAACCAGAGAGTCTCAACTCAGGACAGGTTTCCAGTAGCTTTTTATTTTTTTTCTATTTTTGCGTAAAATTCAAATCTATCTGGATGCTGTCTACAGTGAACCAATCCTACATTGTTAACCTTCTTTTGATTAACACCATAGAACAGTAACTAAATAAGTAACTAAATACATGTATACGATCCATAAAATACTTGTGATCCTACAGAGTACAGAGCTCAGGAGTACAAGTTCTTACCGTGTGTAGATCCAGTGTGTCCCTCAGGTGACAGGAAGTGGACCGCTCTACCTGTTCAGCTCTCTACCTGCTCACCTCTCTACCTGTTCAGCTCTCTACCTGTTCAGCTCTCTACCTGTTCAGCTCTCTACCTCTCTACCTGTTCAGCTCTCTACCTGCTCACCTCTCTACCTGTTCAGCTCTCTACCTCTCTACCTGTTCAGCTCACTACCTATTCAGCTCTCTACCTGTTAACCTCTCTACCTGTTCAGCTCTCTACCTGTTCAGCTCTCTACCTGCTCACCTCACTACCTGCTCATCTGCTTTCCCATAACATGATGAGACTCGTCCAACTGTAGAAACAACCACCCAGTCCAACAGCTGGTCCTTAAATCAAACTGGTCTTTCAACCAAAGCTGCTGGTCTCGTCTTACCTGACTCCTGACAGTAGTCGACTGTTTCACCAGCCTCACTGCGGCTTCACTTTGTCCGCTCAGTGTTTTTGCTCGGTTCTCTAGGTCCTTTCAGTTGGCGCAGACGGTAGCTCAGGCAACAGCTCCCAGCCGGGGTAAAGTCCACGCAGGTGTGTCTTTGCGTTTTCTGGCACTCTGACGGAGTGGCCAGGTGAGGTAGGAGCAGAGAGGACAAGCAGCTGGGCTGGGTGTTCCTCCTCCTCCTCCTCCTCCTTCTCCTCGTCCTCTCTGAAGCCTGTGTGTGTGTTAACCTGAATATGATGTCATTCTCCTTGCCGTGAGAGTGCAGTGGCATGTGTCTAGCTGGCAGCACCTGATTGAGGATGAAGGCTTCAGTGTTTGACCACTATACTGCAGGACGCAGGAACACCATGGCCAGCTTGTGAGCCAGCATGTGTGTGCAAGTCCAGTTGGGACCTCGGAACATTAGTGAATTTGGTATGTGTACACATCCCCCATATGTGTGCCTGTGTGTGTGTGTTCCCCTGCCTCTCTGTGTGTTTTGGAGCACCGGTCTACACACAGATGGGGTTAACGGGTCACTAATCCCCATGTCATTGTCTGTACTCTACAGATTTCCTGTGCTTGACTCTGTTAGCTTGTCCAAAGCCCCCTTGGGCCAGCAGGGCCACTGTGGTTGACTGGAGCCTCAGGGAACCACAGTGGTATCCGATGAAGCCGTTGCCTCCAACACAGACATGCATGTGCAGGCCGGGGTTACACAAGACTGATAACTTGTTGCCGTTCTAATTCCCACGCCTGCGGCTTCCTACGTCACCTGTTGGAATGTGGTTGGAGCAATGTTGTGGAAAATTGATGTCATTTTCCCCTTCACATTGTAAAGGCAAGAAAGATAGTTTTGATGCACTTGCTTTCCTCATCCAGACTAGTATGGCTAATTACATTAGGCTAACACGTGCATGTAGCTTAATAAATGCTGCTTCAGACTAGTATAGCTAATAACATTAGGCTAACATGTACATGTAGCTTAAAGCATTTTCATTCAGACTAGTATGGCTAACAACATTGGGCTAACACGTACGTGTAGCTTAATAAATGCTGCTTCAGACTAGTATGGCTAACACGTACGTGTAGCTTAATAAATGCTGCTTCAGACTAGTATAGCTAACAACCATGGGCTAACACGTACGTGTAGCTTAATAAATGCTGCTACAGACTAGTATGGCTAACAACCATGGGCTAACACGTACGTGTAGCTTAATAAATGCTGCTTCAGACTAGTATAGCTAACAACTTTAGGCTAACATGCACATGTAGCTTAATAAATGCTGCTTCAGACTAGTATGGCTAACAACATTGGGCTAACACATACGTGTAGCTTAATAAATGCTAGGCCCCTTAGCGCACTTGGCTCTGTAATCAGCTGGGAAGACAGAGGCGCTTTTTAGAAGCATGAACCGTATGAAGTTTCCAAGGTTAAACAAGCATGGTGTTGGGGAGTGTAAGGTTAAACAGACATGGTGTTAGGGTGTGGACTTGTATGCAATTGTTATTTTGGAACGTTTTCAGTTGGCTCTTAAAGTCTGAAGCCACATTGCTGATCCCAGTTCAGCTACAGAGCTCCTCTGTCTCCACACACACCCTCCTCCGCACATGAAACGCTCTCTGATCGGAACATTTGTTCAGGACTAGAACCAAGTGGTTTCACCGTCTGTTAGGCAGGCTCAGTATTGTCCCCCTGTCACAGTCTAGCTCTGGTTCCCTACGCATGCTGGTGTTCCTTATCAGATCTTTAGATGGATGAGATTCTGTTAGCTGCGGTATTGTTGGCTTACACTGGGTTTGCATGCTTGCTATCTATGGTGATGTGTTTCTGTCTTATGTCTGAAGTTAGGGAGGGCGTCTCTTGATGGATTTCTCCTGGTGGATCTACAGGCGTGTCTCTTCTCTCCTGGTTCTGGAGGAGATTCTCACACTCTGCTTGTCTAAAGAGCCATCTCCTCCTGTCTGTGTGATTTCTACAAGTCTGGCTTCAGAGAGCTGATACATTGCTCTCCCCTCTTCCTCTCCTCCAAGCCTGGCTAGCCATGGCCTCCCTAACCCTCTTCCTCTCCTCCAGGCATGGCTAGCCATGGCCTCCCTAACCCTCCTCCTCTCCTCCAGGCCTGGCTAGCCATGGCCTCCCTAACCCTCTTCCTCTCCTCCAGGCATGGCTAGCCATGGCCTCCCTTAACCCTCTTCTGCTCCTCCAGGTCTGGCTAGCCATGGCCTCCCTAACCCTCTTCCTCTCCTCCAAGCCTGGCTAGCCATGGCCTCCCTAACCCTCCTCCTCTCCTCCAGGCCTGGCTAGCCATGGCCTCCCTAACCCTCTTCCTCTCCTCCAAGCCTGGCTAGCCATGGCCTCCCTAACCCTCTTCCTCTCCTCCAAGCCTGGCTAGCCATGGCCTCCCTAACCCTCTTCTGCTCCTCCAGGCCTGGCTTGCCATGGCCTCTCTAACCCTCCTCTGGGAGGACAGTTTTTCCTCCAGGCTGCTGTTGGCATAGTGTGGACCCTGGCCCAGTATCATGCCTCCCCGGTCAGGGAGGAGTGCTCTAGAGTAGCCCTGTCTGTCTGGGCCAGCCTGGACATACACAGGCCCTGACTATCTGATCCTCTACTTTAGCTGTTTGGACCAGCTAACCTCTCTCTTCCACACATCTGAACCATGGGCTTTAGTTACATATTTATTTACTAAATGTAACAGTGTGCAAACAAGAATGAATAGTGATTTAGAGGGAAAAGTTGGTTAGTTATTCTTGACTGATGATTTAATGTGTGGTCAAATAGTTGATCATCCTAGTAACGTGTGTAAAGGAAGTGATGCAAGCCAGGTACAGCTACACCCTGCTGGGTCACCTGACTTCACCTAAGCGCCATGCTGGGTCACCTGACTTCACCTAAGCGCCATGCTGGGTCACCTGACTTCACCTGAGCACCATGCTGGGTCACCTGAGCACCATGCTGGGTCACCTGAGCACCCTGCTGGGTCACCTGACTTCACCTGAGCACCATGCTGGGTCACCTGACTTAGGATGACGTCCTGTTTCCCCAAATACACACCAGAGGGTGTCCTCTGGCCAGGTCCTTAATTAGAGACGTGTTTTTAGGGACGTTTTCTCCCTGTCATTTTGCAAGGGTTAGGCAGAGTGTTCTGGCCTGCATGCCTCCATGTTTTCATACGAAATCTGTTGCAATCAGAGGGCCCTTTCCTGGAAGGTACGCCTCTATGTGAAAGACATAATTCTGGTATTACAAAGATGTATTGTTAAATTTTACATAGCGAGTCAAGCCGCAGTCTTACTGTAAAAAGGCCAGAGAACATCCATCATAGGGAAATGAAGCAGAGCACAGGGAGTTCACGTCTGCACGGCCATTTCTCTTTCATTTTGTTTATTTCTCTTTCTTTCAGGGCTTCCAAATGCGGTCTTTCGGCCTGATCCAACAGGCCCCAGTTCTGCACTGGTCGGCACCCAGTGCAAAACTGCTTTCTCTTTCTTACGACCAAACTCCACTGAGCAGAACTGAGGCCCACAGTCCTGTCCTCATCTAGCGCTGACTCTACTCAGTAGAGCGCTGACTCTACTGAGCAGAGTGCTGACTCTACTGAGTAGAGCTCTGACTCTACTGAGCAGAGCGCTGACTCTACTGAGTAGAGCTCTGACTCTACTGAGCAGAGCGCTGACTCTACTGAGCAGAGCTCTGACTCTACTGAACAGAGCGCTGACTCTACTGAGCAGAGCGCTGACTCTACTGAGCAGAGCTCTGACTCTACTGAGCAGAGTGCTGACTCTACTGAGCAGAGTGCTGACTCTACTGAGCAGAGCGCTGACTCTACTCAACAGAGCGCTGACTCTACTGAGTAGAACTGAGGCCCACTGTCCTTTGCAAACATTGCTTGCACACAATTTCCCCAGAAATCGTACGCTCAAAAGTTATATGATTTTGTTACTTATCTGAACTCAAAACTTGATCCCAATCTCAAAACCTCAAATAAATTGAGGCAATTAATTTTGATTTTTTTGATTTAATCTAAACTTTAAGCACTTTGTAGGGTGAGATTTGGTGTGAACTAACTTCAGATGTGAGGCCGGGCTTGTGGTTGGACATCCAGAAGCCAGATGTGAGCTGGTTGTGTGTCTGTTATGTTTGGAACAACACACAGGATGTGGACTAGAGGCCTGTTGCTGTACTCATAACAGTTTCAGGATGCAAGGTTTGCATGACTACAGCGTCTGGAACTGCAGAGCAGGACCACTTGTGCTCTGTTGTCCATCCCCGTGAAGAAGAGCGACTGATGTTCTTTGTGTGACGCCAGACATTTCTCTCCACAGGAGAGTCTCATTAGGTATGGGTTGTCTGCTGGCACTTCCATTGTGTATTTGTTTGATTTAAGAGTGTCTTTTTTTTGCGTCTTACAAACTGCAACAAATCCACTCATTTCGGATCATTTATTGGCATCTTGTATGGGATCTGATGTTTATTAAACAGAGTTCTGAGACAGCTTATCGTTCCATAACTGGCCTGCAGGAGCTGGCAGCAGCTCAAGCAGCCAGGATCATTAGTCTCTTGACACCTCAGAGCTGCAGGATGGCCCCTGCTTGGTTTGGACCAGGGAGTCTGAAAGACCCTCCAAGAGGAGCCGACAGGGGTCACAGTGTCCTGAGGGGAGGGGAGGGCTGGTGGTCTGTAGGCTGGTGGTCTGTAAGCTTATGGTCAGGATGGTAGTCTGCAGACCGCTAGTCTGCAGACTGGTGGTCTGTAGACTTGTAGTCAGGATGGTAGTCTGCAGACTGGTGGTCTGCAATTTAGAGGTCTGCAATTTAGTGGTCTGCAGGCTGGTGGTCTGTAGACTTGTGGTCTGCAATTTAGTGGTCTGCAGGCTGGTGGTCTGCAGACTTGTGGTCTGCAGGCTGGTGGTCTGCAATTTAGAGGTCGGCTGGCTGGTGGCCTGTAGACAGGTGGTCTGCATGCTTATGGTCAGACTGGTGGTCTGTAGGCCGGTGGTCTGCAGACTGGTTGTCTGGAGACTGATAGTCTGCAGACTGGTGGTCTGCAAGCTTATGGTCAGGCTGGTGGTCTGCAATTTAGTGGTCGGCTGGCTGGTGGTCTGCAAGCTTATGGTCAGGCCGGTGGTCTGCTGGCTGATGGTCTGTAGACTGGTGGTCTGCTGGCTACAGGCACCCCTCCCCAACATCCGAGCTTGAAAAGTCATGTAACGCACAGACACGCACACACAGGTCAAACACATGTCATCTGTTGGGAAAACACACTGGACACCTGCATGTTTAGACAACTCTTACTGTACTGATAGACTCTTACACACACCACACACACTCATACTGACTCACACACGCTGACTCACACACAGTCACCCTCACACACACACAGTGTGACTCCAGTGCAACCTCCTGGAGCCTAGCTGGAGACTGTGATGTCAGAACTGGGCCCGGATCAGATGTGGGTTAGATCCTGGCAGAATGACATCAGCTACGCCACTCCTGTGTGGGTGAGCTGTGTGTGTGTGTGTGTGTGTGTGTGTGTGTGAGCTTTGTGTGTGTGGGTGTGTGAGCTTTGTGTGCGTGTTTGAGCTTTGTGTGGGTGAGCTGTGTGTGTGTATGGGTGAGCTGTGTGTGGGTGTTTGTGAGCTGTGCTGTGCGTGTGCAAACTGTGTGTCTGTGTGTGTGTATGTGTATGGGTGAGCTGTGTGTGGGAGTGTGTGCGTGTGTGTGTGTGTGTTTGTGTGTGTGTGTGTGAGCTGTGTGTGTATGAGCTGTGTGTGTGTATGTGTATGGGTGAGCTGTGTGTGGGAGTGTGTGCGTGCGTGCGTGCGTGCGTGCGTGTGTGTGTGTGTGTGTGTGAGCTGTGTGTGTATGAGCTGTGCTGTGCGTGTGTGTGAGAACTGTGCATGCGTGTGTGCGTGTGTGCGTGTGTGTGTGTGTGTGTGTTGGCATGATCCCGGTCTCTCATCTTTGTTCTCCATGAGATGTTCTGCTCTCCTCCCTCGTCTTGTTTCGTCATAATGACGCACATGCTCAGCACTCTGTTCAGAGCTGGAAACATGATGTCATGGGATCCTTGTGATCAGTCATGTCCTCATCCTGCCGTTCCTCACCTTGACAGTCCTGGCGTGGCCACTAGAGGGCGCTGCAGAGCAGAGGTGTGTGGGCAGGGTGCTGGGGGGAGGTGTTTGAATGGCAGAAAGGTGCCCAAGTCCTTTTGTTTGGTTTAATTGAAGAGACAACAGTTGTTTATTCACCTAATGGGGCTTGCGTGATATTTCATGGTTATATATCAGACGAGGTCTTGAGCTCACATTACTGGAATGATAATCACAGACTCACAGCCCTGCATCCAAGTGCTGAGAAAGACAGGAGGTCTGTTTCCACACACCAGCCCTCCCCCTTCCTTCCCTCTCTCTCTCGGTCTCTCCTGCCTTATCCTGTCTCTCTCCTAATAGCGCTCTCTCTCCTGCATTGTCCTGTCTCTCTCCTAATAGTGCTTCCTCCCCTGTGTTGTCCTGTCTCTGCACCATTGTCCTTTCTGTCCTGCGTTGTCCTATCTCTCCTGCATTGTCCTATCTCTCCTGCGTTGTCCTGTCTCTCCTGCGTTGTCCTATCTCTCCTGCGTTGTCCTATCTCTCCTGTGTTGTCCTATCTCTCCTGCATTGTCCTATCTCTCCTGTGTTGTCCTGTCCCCCTCCTGCATTGTCCTATCTCTCCTGCATTGTCCTATCTCTCCTGCGTTGTCCTGTCTCTCCTGCGTTGTCCTATCTCCCCTGTGTTATCCTGTCTCCCTCCTGTGTTGTCCTGTCTCCCTCCTGTGTTGTCCTATCTCTCCTGTGTTGTCCTGTCTCCCTCCTGTGTTGTCCTGTCTCCCTCCTGCGTTGTCCTGTCTCCCTCCTGCGTTGTCCTGTCTCCCTCCTGTGTTGTCCTGTCTCCCTCCTGTGTTGTCCTGTCTCCCTCCTGTCTCCCTCCTGTGTTGTCCTGTCTCTCT
>BROE01000009.1:758449-795123 GCA_036571765.1 Plecoglossus altivelis | reverse complement strand
TCCTGTCTCCCTCCTGTGTTGTCCTGTCTCCCTCCTGTGTTGTCCTGTCTCCCTCCTGTGTTGTCCTGTCTCCCTCCTGTGTTGTCCTGTCTCCCTCCTGTCTTGTCCTGTCTCCCTCCTGTCTTGTCCTGTCTCCTTCCTGTGTTGTCCTGTCTCCCTCCTGTCTTGTCCTGTCTCCCTCCTGTGTTGTCCTGTCTCCCTCCTGTGTTGTCCTGTCTCCCTCCTGTGTTGTCCTGTCTCTCTCCTGTCTCCCTCTTGTGTTGTCCTGTCTCCCTCCTGTGTTGTCCTGTCTCCCTCCCGCTCGTGGATCCAGGGCTACCCTGTGATCTCTTCCAGATGCTTTACCTCAGCGAGACACTCCTCCTCACTTTTCACTCTCTCCTCCTCTCCTGTCTCGTCTTCTCACGCACACTCTCTCCCTCTCTGTCTCGCTGTCTCTCTCTCCGTAGCCTCACAGACGCACACACACACACAGACTGCCCCAGCTCACTGTCTTGTTAAAGAGACACTTCCTTGGCAATGCAAACTTCCTTCATCTAATCCTATAAAACAGGTTTCTTCTGTGGGCCCTAGCCCCCCTCCCCTTCCCTCTCGGATTAGGGACACGGAGCGTGTCTGTATGATATAATAGTATTACGTGTGTGTATCAGTGCATTGAGTTTAGATGTGTGTACGTGTCTGTATGATATAATAGTATTATGTGTGTGTGTGTGTGTGTGTATGTGTGTGTGAATACAATGAGGTGAAACATCTCTGTTTGCCTAGAGTGTGTGTGTGTGTGTGTGTGTGTGTGTGTGTGTGTGTGTGTCCTGGGTTATCCAGTCAACTGTCTTTGGCCATCATAGCTCTATGGAGGCCTATTTTCATCCCACTTACCTCAGATGAAAATGTTGGGCTCCTCTTTCCTCTCCCTCTCTATTCTCATCTTCCCTCTCTTTTCTTCTCCTTTCCCTCTTACCCCCTCTCCTCTTCTCACTCCTCTCCTCCCCCCTCTCCTCCCTCCTCCTCTCTTTGTCCTCCCTTCGTCCTCCCTTCCTCCGTCTCATCTCTCTCTTCCCCCCTCTCTGCTCTCTCCTCCTGTCTCTCATCCCTTACCCTCCCCTAATCTCTCCTCATCTCTCCTCCCCTCATCTCTCCTCCCTCTTCTCTCCTCATCTCTCCTCCCTCCCCCCTCTTTATCTCTCCTCCCCCTGCTGTAATAGCCCCCACACCATGCTCAGGTGAGCAGTCCTACCTGGTTGTGATGGAGGTGTGTGTGTGCTGCCCCCTGCAGGGCTCCCTGAGCAGCGAGCGGGACTACGAGAGTGTGGTGCTGATGAAGATGAGGCAAGCAGCAGAGAGGCAGAGGCTGATCGAGGAGATGCAGCGAGAGGATGAAGAGGAGACGTAGCTGAGGAAGATGGTCCACACCGTCACCCACACACAGCCTGCTTCGTCTGGGACTCCAGTTTATGTTCATGATTATAATTTTTTTATAATTATAAAATAATATTCTGTAATAAATATCATGTTTATGGAACTGGATTACTGTTGATTGTTTTAAATGCAACACGGCTTACAAATGGAATGGTTTTGTTGTAGCAGGATCCAAAGTGGAAAGCAGAGACCTGAGGAATGTTACCCTGCTTGATGATCCATCTCTCTCCAGCATGTAACAGACCAACAGACCATAACTAAGCTTCTCTTCATCTTAAGGTTCCTGGGCAGAAGCCACCCCCGTACGCCCCCCCAGTCTGGATGGACTGCAGTCTGGCTGGACTGCAGTCTGGCTGGACTGCAGGGCTGCAGTGTGGCTGGACTGCAGTCTGACTGGACTGCAGTCTGGCAGGGCTGCTGGGCTGCAGTCTGGCTGGACTGCAGGGCTGCAGTGTGGCTGGACTGCAGTGTGGCTGGACTGCAGGGCTGCAGTCTGGCTGGGCTGCAGTCTGGCTGGGCTGCAGGGCTGCAGTCTGGCTGGACTGCAGGGCTGCAGTGTGGCTAGGCCACATGCAAGTGCCATCCCCTAGGGTTGTTGAACACCGTCTGAAGGTTCACCGCATTTTAGAGATGTTATGGTGAGGAGCTGCAAGCACACAGTCATTCAGTCTCAGTTCATCCCTTTTCTCTCGCACGCTAAGATGGTCAATTTCAGATGAAGTATTTGTATAAAAAACAGGCCTGTTCCATGTGAGGAATAAACCGTGACGTTGTTTTTTTTATTGACCAACAGTTCATAAAATGGAAAAGTAAAAAAAATGATTTCCTAATCTCCATACATTTTCATTTAGTTTCACAATGGAGTGTTTGTTGGAGAGCGTCTTGGAGGAAGAGATGTCTGCAGGGAGAGAAACATGAGGGGATCTCTGGTCAGACTGCGGTCTGCAGACCGGAACACACCCATCTACATAACTCCATGGAACATCCTAGAAACTAAATAGATGCTTTTGCTGGTCCCTTGAGGAACTGTGGTGTTGTGGAGACTCCATGAATGGACACTTGTCACACAGTGTTTCCTCTTGTCATCGTGTTGTTTAGAGGCCTGTGGGCCCACCGAGACCAGACATCCATCTACCTAGCACCTCCTCCCTCCCTGCACCTCCTCCTCTCTCCCAGCACCTCCTCCTCTCTCCCAGCACCTCCCTCCTCCCTCCCAGCACCTCCTCCTCTCTCCCAGCACCTCCTCCTCTCTCCCAGCACCTCCTCCTCTCTCCCAGCACCTCCTCCCTCCCTGCACCTCCTCCTCCCTCCCAGCACCTCCTCCCTCCCAGCACCTCCTCCTCCCTCCCAGCACCTCCTCTTCCCTCCCAGCACCTCCTCCTCCCTCCCAGCACCTCCTCCTCCCTCCCAGCACCTCCTCCTCTCTCCCAGCACCTGCTCCTCTCTCCCAGCACCTCCTCCCTGAGAGTCCTAGCTGTGTTACCCAGCCCTCTGCTGCACGCTGCCTCTGTAACTGTGACTCTGTGACTCTGTGGCAGGGTGGAACTCATCTGGTTCTCCACACACTCTCCTCTCCTTCCTCGAAATCCGCTCATCAGATGGTTTTGTTTATAGTTTTTTCACGTTCAGCCTTTCCCATACCCCTGAGACAGAGAAGACACTCTGTCCCAATCAGCTGAGCGGAAACAGGGCAGCAGCACCAGCAGCACGTGGGGCTGGCTGCTGAGCTGTGGCTTGGGCTGTGGCTTAGGCTGCGTGTGGACCAACCCCAGGACTCCTCCTTCTTAAGAGAGCTGGTCACCACCGTCAAGGCTGCAGGCTGCAGACATGTTCCCTGGCTGGTTCTCAGCGTCAGAGCTGCAGACTGCAGACATGTTCTCCAGCAGGTTCCGCCTGGACAGCTTCCATAGACCCTCCTCACTGATTAGAGGGCTGCTTTGATACCAGGCCTGCCTGCAGACTGGGCCAAGTCACGTCGCAGGCAGCAAGTCTGGCGAAAGCTCAGCAAGCTGGCCTGACGTAAGACACGCACGCAACTCAGTTTAAATTAGGCTGTAAACGAGGCCACCCAGCATGGCTGGCACCCCAGCCTCCAGACCTCTCCCCTGGGTGTGCACACCCTCCACCCCAGCCTCCAGACCTCTTCCCTGGGTGTGCACACCCTCCACTCCAGCCTCCAGACCTCTCCCCTGGGTGTGCACACCCTCCACCCCAGCCTCCAGATCTGTCCGCTGAGAAGAGACACCCTCCACCCCAGCCTCCAGACCTCTCTCCTGGGTACAGACACCCTCCACCTCAGCCTCCAGACCTCTCTCCTGGGTGTGCACACCCTCCACCCCAGCCTCCAGATCTGTCCGCTGAGAACAGACACCCTCCACCCCAGCCTCCAGACCTCTCTCCTGGGTACAGACACCCTCCACCCCAGCCTCCAGACCTCTCTCCTGGGTGTGCACACCCTCCACCCCAGCCTCCAGACCTCTCTCCTGGGTGTGCACACGCTCCACCCCAGCCTCCAGACCTCTCTCCTGGGTGTGAGACCCCCAGCAGGCAGAAGAGGCAGAGGGACATCTCCATGAGCAGTGTTGTGGTGAAGATCTCTCAGCTGTGACACCTCCTCCAAGAGGAACTGCAGCACCAGACCTGCACCCTTCCCTACTGTCTGGCCTTCTCAGTACCCTTCCCTACTGTCTGGCCTTCTCAGTACCCTTCCCTACTGCCTGGCCTTCTCAGGACCCTTCCCTACTGTCTGGCCTTCTCAGCACCCTTCCCTACTGCCTGGCCTTCTCAGTACCCTTCCCTACTGCCTGGCCTTCTCAGTACCCTTCCCTACTGCCTGGCCTTCTCAGTACCCTTCCCTACTGCCTGGCCTTCTCAGTACCCTTCCCTACTGCCTGGCCTTCTCAGCACCCTTCACTACTGCCTGGCCTTCTCAGTACCCTTCCCTACTGCCTGGCCTTCTCAGTACCCTTCCATACTGTCTGGCCTTCTCAGTACCCTTCCCTACTGCCTGGCCTTCTCAGTACCCTTCCCTACTGTCTGGCCTTCTCAGTACCCTTCCCTACTGCCTGGCCTTCTCAGTACCTGCACCCTTCCCTACTGTCTGGCCTTCTCAGTACCCTTCCCTACTGTCTGGCCTTCTCAGTACCTGCACCCTTCCCTACTGTCTGGCCTTCTCAGTACCCTTCCCTACTGTCTGGCCTTCTCAGTACCCTTCCCTACTGCCTGGCCTTCTCAGTACCCTTCACTACTGCCTGGCCTTCTCAGTACCCTTCCCTACTGTCTGGCCTTCTCAGTACCCTTCCCTACTGCCTGGCCTTCTCAGTACCCTTCCCTACTGTCTGGCCTTCTCAGTACCTGCACCCTTCCCTACTGCCTGGCCTTCTCAGTACCCTTACCTACTGTCTGGCCTTCTCAGTACCCTTCCCTACTGTCTGGCCTTCTCAGTACCCTTCCCTACTGCCTGGCCTTCTCAGTACCTGCACCCTTCCCTACTGTCTGGCCTTCTCAGTACCCTTCCCTACTGCCTGGCCTTCTCAGTACCCTTCCCTACTGTCTGGCCTTCTCAGTACCCTTCCATACTGTCTGGCCTTCTCAGTACCCTTCCCTACTGCCTGGCCTTCTCAGTACCCTTCCCTACTGTCTGGCCTTCTCAGTACCCTTCCCTACTGCCTGGCCTTCTCAGTACCCTTCACTACTGCCTGGCCTTCTCAGTACCCTTCCCTACTGCCTGGCCTTCTCAGTACCCTTCCCTACTGCCTGGCCTTCTCAGCACCCTTCCCTACTGCCTGGCCTTCTCAGCACCCTTCACTACTGCCTGGCCTTCTCAGCCCCCTTCCCTACTGCCTGGCCTTCTCAGCACCCTTCCCTACTGCCTGGCCTTCTCAGCACCCTTCACTACTGCCTGGCCTTCTCAGTACCCTTCCCTACTGTCTGGCCTTCTCAGTACCCTTCCCTACTGCCTGGCCTTCTCAGTACCCTTCTATACTGTCTGGCCTTCTCAGTACCCTTCCCTACTGCCTGGCCTTCTCAGTACCCTTCCCTACTGTCTGGCCTTCTCAGTACCCTTCCCTACTGCCTGGCCAGGCAGTAGGGAAGGGTACTGAGAAGGCCAATACTGCCTGGCCTTCTCAGTCCCCTTCACTACTGCCTGGCCTTCTCAGCACCCTTCCCTACTGCCTGGCCTTCTCAGTTCCCTTCCCTACTGCCTGGCCTTCTCAGTACCCTTCCATACTGCCTGGCCTTCTCACGGGTGGTGAGGTGGCTTCTTGACCTTCTAACATAGTGAAGAGTTACACTTGGAAACAATTTACAGTTACTTGTGAATCAAAACAGATTTCCGTCCATTATGTCATTTTTATTACCCCTTTCTACATGGATTGATACAATGTGCATTGTCACATTTTGTACATGGAAAACAAACACATTATTCCTGAATTAATACATTTATTTACTCTGACTGAGCCAAGAGGAAGGACTGAAGGACCCAAGATATATTTGCTTTTCCAAAGTCCTAAAGCAGATTCAACAAACATCCATTCCATTCCCTGCACACGCTTGTCTACTGCAGTAGCTGTCGGCTAGACAGAGTAAAACCACTGATCTACTCCCTCTGTGTCTTTATTATGGCACTTATTGCATCAGCAGGAACCTTGGTGACTAGCATGGTGTCTCCATGCGCATCTCAGGGTTCATGTCAACAGAGAAACAGAGAAGATGCACTAACAAGAGCCAGTTTGTAAACACAACCTTCCCAAGTGGGCTAGGAAACGCGTAGTGGTGCTGGAGAACATGTGCCATGTCAGTGTCTAGTGTCAGGGAGATACTTTGGACCCCCACCTCACCCCTGGACTCCCACCTCAAGCCCTGGACCCCCCCTCCAGCCTCCAACCTGGAACCCCCTTCCCCCGGGAACCCCCCCTCCAGGACCCCCCCCCCCCTCCAGCCTCCCAGACCCAGCCTCCAGACATCCCAGCCCACCCTGGACCCTCTCCACCTTGGACCCCCTTCACCCTGGACTCCAGCCTCCAGGACCCCCCCCCCTCCAGGACCCCCCCCCCCTCCAGGACCCCCCCCCCTCCAGCCATCCAGGGACCCCAGCCTCCAAGGACAGCAACCTCACCCCTGGACTCCCACCTCAAGCCCTGGACCCCCCCTCCAGCCCTCCTGAAACATTCAGCCTCCAGGACGTCCAGCCTCCACCCTGGACCCCCTTCACCCTGGACCCCCTTCACCCTGGACCCCCCTCCCAGCTCCAGGACCCCCCCTCCAGCCCCATCCAGGACGTCCAGCCTCCACCCTGTTCCCCCCCCTCCAGCCTCCAGGACGTCCAGCTTCCACCCTGGACCCCCCCTCCAGCCTCCAGGACGGCTCACTCTGCCTCACGATGCAGACACCACACCAAGGTCTGCCCCACGCCTGTCATGGTCACCACTCTGAAGCCGATCTTCTCCAGCTTGTCCAGAACCTGTCGAGGAGGGTCGTCCACGTGGTATTCAGCGCTGCCAAAACAACACCTAGTTTATCCCCCACGCACATGCATATAGCAGTTTACATCACAATAAAATAAGAGTTCAGTGGTATAACTGAATACTAACAAGTTGTTTCCCAGCATGGTGGTTTTCCTGGCTCCAAGGTAAGTCATGACGGCAGGGTCTGAATACTCGTCTCCCACCATGGTTGGCCCTGTCTCCTGAAGACAACAGCAGGAACAGCAAACCCACTTAGCTGTCATACAGACACGTGCTTGATGAGCCCACCAACAGTGACTGGTTGATTACCGAACTTTTAACAAGGAACATAACGAGTCCAGTGCGTAACACGCCGCTGCATTACTTTAGAATATTCTTAACAACAGAAATAAACGCAAATCTTGCACGTTTCTGTGTTCTAAAAGATTGCACAATCAACTGCACACAATAACAGGCCGAGTCTATAAATCTTTCAACATGAGGTTTTAATTTAGGGCAAGCAGGGCATCACGGTAAAATAACGCCAGCTACTATGTTCTGCAGTTTGTAATTCCGCGTCTTACTGATTGACATATCAATACACATATGTTGCGCATACCCCGAGAAGATATATTATAACCGTATATTTCTATAGAGCCATTAATGATTCATTTGTGGCGACGTGTACCGCTAATTACAGAAAAAGCGAAGGTTGTCCGTCGCTTCGCTGCGTCTCTCACCGTGCAGACCAGAGCACTAGGAGAATATACTAACCAGTCTGATCTGAGTGCTGACGAGGACGTAAGGCATCCTGACTGCGGGGAATCCTCTTCTGGGAATAGTTGTAGACGGACTCCCAGACACGCGACAGTCTCTGTTCAGAGTTGCGCTTCCACTGACAGCGGAATGCGGAAACACCCATGATCATGGACCAATCAGAGCGCTACCTCTTCATCATTCAACAACGGCAGCAGAGCGCAGACGCTCTTGCGGCATCAGCTTTCTCAACAAGCTGTGTGAAGCATCAAATAAAAGTCAAATAAACACACATGCTACTCGAAACTAACCCAATCAAACTACATTTTCATGTCCAAGAAGGATATGGAAATGATAACTTCAAATGCTCATATTGCGTTTTAGATCAAATTTATTCAATCTTTAAATGTCATCGGTTTCTATTTTAGTCTTTATCTTGAGAAGTTGAGGCTATTTACGTTTTGCTTGTCGAAAACTCTGGAGATGTAATCTATAGCTGGGGTCGTGTTGCAATTCAAGCTGTGCTCCCCCGTCGCGTTTGGCGGTCTGAAAATGTGCCATTTCTGTCATGGTTTGCTTGTGCACTTCAGGTTTCTATTTTAATTATGTGGTTTTGGAAATTGTACACTATGTCCAGTGTGGTTTCAGCCAAACACGGACGTGAAGCAATATTCCAGTTTATACGTGAGGGGGCTGCTTTAGGCTACAGTCTGTAAGTAAGTTAAACTAAACTCAAAACCAACCCTGCCGTTGGTTGATTTGAACTCTATTTAATCCTTTGCTGTCTGATTTGGGAAACTTTAACGTGACTTGATTTCCCGCAGTCAGTAGTTTCTCTCAATCTAAAGCAGACTTTCATGTCCCAGTTGGCGCGTCTAATACAACTTTCCGTGCATCCTAGACAATGCTCTGTCGGTTGAGGTTGCAAAATAAGAGCCCCGTTTGAAAAGCAGCATTATTGAACCGTACAGTCTGCAACTCCAATTTCATTCTTTGACATTTGATTAATTTCCTTCCCCGTGCAGCAATAACAAATATGTATTGGTCGTGCGAGTCTGTGAAGGAAATGAAAGACATAAATGATGGCCTAACAACAGTGGATGAGCAGTCTGATTCTATCAGCAACATACATTTATTTTGATGCTAAATAAGCGTCAGATCTTTGCCTCTAATCTACATTTAGAATTGTCTTTCCAATTTGTGCACTGATATCAGGTCTATGTCAGATGGCTGAAGCGGAATGAACCTGAAAGGAACATGTTCTTCCACACTCTAAACCCACCTCGGAGTGAGGGGGTGATTTTCGAAAATACACTTTCCACATCGTGAACAGAGAGGAGATACTTTTTCAAAAATACGTTTTCAGCATTTAAATGTTTTTTTTCCCTTAACATTTACCCCCTATTCCCCCCGCTGCCCCTCTCCTCCCCTCTGCCCCTTCTCCCCCCTTCACCCCCCTCTCCTCCACTCTCCTCCCTCTCCTCCCCTTTCCCCCCTCTCCTCCCCTCTCATCCCTCTCCTCCCTCTCCTCCCCTCTCTTCCCTCTCCCCCCTCTCCTCCCCTCTCCCCCTCAGCACTTGCAGCGTCTTAGAGAAGATTCTCCTTGACCTGCTTTGCTGTTGGTTGTCTCTTAATTCCACCTGGCAGCTTAGCTAAAGCTGTGGGCTGCTGCAGACTGTCTTACTGCAGACTGTCCTGCTGCAGACTATAGTACTGCAGACTGTCCTTCTGTAGACTGTCTTACTGCAGACACTCCTTCTGCAGACTGTCCTTCTGCAGACTGTCCTTCTGTAGACTGTCTTACTGCAGACTGTCCTTCTGTAGACTGTCCTGCTGCAGACTTTAGTACTGCGGACTGTCCTTCTGTAGACTGTCCTACTGCAGACTGTCCTGCTGCAGACTATAGTACTGCAGACTGTCTTACTGTAGACTGTCCTTCTGTAAACTGTCCTGCTGCAGACTATAGTACTGCAGACTGTCTTACTGTAGACTGTCTTACTGCAGACTATAGTACTGCAGACTGTCCTTTTGCAGACTGTCTTACTGCAGACTGTCCTTCTGCAGACTATAGTACTGCAGACTGTCCTTCTGTAGACTGTCTTACTGCAGACTGTCCTTCTGTAGACTATAGTACTGCAGACTGTCTTACTGCAGACTGTCCTTCTGCAGACTATAGTACTGCAGACTGTCCTTCTGTAGACTGTCTTACTGCAGACTATAGTACTGCAGACTGTCTTACTGTAGACTGTCTTACTGCAGATTGTCCTTCTGCAGACTATAGTACTGCAGACTGTCTTACTGTAGACTGTCTTACTGCAGACTATAGTACTGCAGACTGTCTTACTGTCGACTGTCTCACTGCAGACTATAGTACTGCAGACTGTCTTACTGCAGACGGTCCTGCTTAATTTATATTTTATTGTGAACACCAGTGTCTTTTGATTGTTCAGTATTTCTGAATGTTCTCTTATAATTTCAGTGGACTTTCAGAATGCAACTAGATAAACCGTCTGACAGAGGCAAGATGTTCTGACAGGAAGTCCTGAGTCCGTCCAACGTGACAGGTGTGTGCAGACAGGTGTGGATTCAGCTGAATCTCTCCTCCCAAGTACACCAGCAGAGGAACAGTAAAGGAACAGCAGGGGAACTGCAGAGGAACAGCAGAGGAACAGCAGAGGAACAGCAGAGGAACAGCAGGGGAACAGCAGGGGAACAGCAGGGGAACAGCAGAGGAACAGCAGAGGAACAGCAGAGGGAACTGCAGAGGGAACTGCAGAGGGAACTGCAGAGGAACAGCAGAGGAACAGCAGAGGAACAGCAGGGGAACAGCAGAGGGAACTGCAGAGGGAACTGCAGAGGAACAGGAGAGGGAACTGCAGAGGGAACTGCAGAGGAACAGCAGGGGAACAGCAGAGGAACAGCAGAGGAACTGCAGAGGAACAGCAGAGGAACAGCAGAGGAACAGCAGAGGGAACTGCAGAGGGAACTGCAGAGGAACAGCAGAGGGAACTGCAGAGGGAACAGCAGGGGAACTGCAGGGGAACAGCAGAGGAACAGCAGAGGAACAGCAGAGGAACAGCAGGGGAACAGCAGGGGAACAGCAGAGGATAAGCAGGTCAGACTGGAAGGATGACCTGGATCACATGATTCCCATTAAGCATTGAGTTGACAACATGGTTGTTATTACTGCACAGGCAACATGTTGTTTACAAACAAACCAGCAGAGCTAATCCATTCAGTGGGTCGTGTCTCTGGACAGGAAATAGACGCTCTGAACAAACAACAACAAAACAAAGCCCTGAGAAAAGGTGGCAGGCCAGCTTGAGTTTGGTAAACAACAACAGGATGGCAGGAGAGTCCAGACGCACTCCCTCCTCCTTCCACAGGAAGTTGGCCACTTCTGTCCAGGTCTGTCCGCCAACTGCTGCCAGTGCCATCATGTCCAACAGCAGGTTAGTGTTTCTAAACACGTCCACATGAGCAGAATCAGGACGTACAGGAGACAAGAGACCTCACAGAGACCTCACAGAGACCTCACAGAGACTTGACAGAGACTTGACAGAGACTTGACAGAGACTTGACAGAGACTTGACAGAGACTTCACAGACCTCACAGAGACTTCACAGAGACTTTACAGAGACTTCCACGCAAGATATTTACCTCACAAATCTGGGATTCAATGATAACTTTCAAGGTGTTTGAGTCTTCTGAACTGAGGAGACATTTGCAGAGCGATGGTGAGGAAACATCTGCAGAGCGATGGTGAGGAGACACAAGTGTGTGTGTGAGACAGAGAGAGAGTGAGTGTTTGAGAGTGAGTGTGTGTGAGTGTGAGAGAGTGAGTGTGTGAGAGTGATTCTTCTCGTGACCATGAGGAAAAACAAGATAAAACTCATTTGAAAATCAGGTGTTTACTTGTGTGTGTGTGTGCGTGTGTGTGTGTGTGTGCGTGCGTATGTGTGTGTGCGTGTGTGTGTGTGTGTGTGTGTGTGTGTGTGCAGACGTGCAGATGTTTGCAGAGCGATGGTGATGTATGAGAGCATTGCCTAACTGTGTAAGATTTTTGGAGTGAGCCCTGACTGCCTGCTAAAGAGACGAACATGAAACAAGCCAACCTAATGTGGCCTGATGTTTTCCCATTCGGACCGGAGCTTTCATCTCCACTTAGCAAAGATAAAACTCATTTGAAAAAGGTGGAGGGAGCTGAGAGCACCCGCCTTTTAACCAACCCTCCACCACCCCTCCACCACCTCTCCACCACCCCTCCACCACCCCTCCACCACCTCTCCACCACCCCTCCACCCAGCACAAGCAGCCCAACAGAAGGTATGGAAGAGCATCAGCAATGTGACAATGATGTCACAGTTACGAGCCTGATGAAGAACACATGTTTTGGGGAAACAGGATCCATCTGTGCCTTAGATCACCTACTGTGAACATGTCCACAGCTTCCAGCACAACAGATACTGACTGGAGTCCCAACAGAGTGACTGTTGTTGGATTTCAGAGAGACACAATGTACAGTAGCTGGACGTTTCACACTACATAACGAAATATCTTGGCACGAGGACCAATCTCTGTCAGGGACAGTGATGTTTATGTTGTTGTTTCAGGGAGGAGGTCACCATACATCGCTCTGGTCTTGTCACGTGATCCTCCTCCACATCCTGACTGTTATCATGTTGGGAGTCCCTGGAGAGGGGAAAAGACCGTCTGACTGGCGCTGAGAGCAACAGAACTCATCTGGCTTCTTGGAAGATTCAAGTAAGGCTTTCTGGTGTTCCAGGATGAAGCACAACGTGTCAGGCAGCACGTATCAGATAACACAGCAGTCTAGACCAGACACTTTGCTCATTCAGAATTCACCATCACTTTACGAAATTTACACGAGGTGCGGGGTCAAGGGAAGAATCACTCTCTCTCACACTCACTCTCTCACACTCACTCTCTCACACTCACTCTCTCACACTCACACACACCCATTCTTGCACACTCACTCTCTCTCTGTCTCTCTCACACACACAAACACTCTCACACACTCACTCTCTCACACTCACACACACCCACTCTTGCACACTCACTCTCTCTCTGTCTCTCTCACACACACAAACACTCTCACACATTTACTCTCTCACACTCACTCACACACACACACACTCACTCACTCTCTTTCTGTCTCTCTCACACACACAAACACTCTCACACACTTACTCTCTCACACTCACTCACACGCACTCACTCTCTCTCTATCACACACACACACACTTACACACTCACCCTCTCTCTCTCTCTCTCACACACACACACACACAGCCCAACACAGACACACACACACACACACACAGCCCAACACAGACACACACACACACACAGCCCAACAAGCATACTTCATGGCTAAGTGCTGCTGACAACATCCATCCTACTTCTCTTATCTGCTCCTGTCTCTCTGGTGTTCTCCCTCCTCCCACCTCTTCATCGAGGGAAAGTCCACTTTCTCTTTCACACATAATTCTTTCTCCCTAGTCTAAACACTTACATTCCACAGTGTACTAAGTGAAGGCAAATGCTCCACAGGAAGTCAGAGTGAACTAGACTGCTATGAGCTCCTTGTCCTGGCTCCAGGACTGCTATGAGCTCCTTGTCCTATCTCCAGGACCGGTGAAGAGATGTACTCCATCTGACTCCAACAGAACGTTCTAGACAGAGAGGAACACCATTGCTGGTTCTATGTTGCTGTAAGGCCTGCTGAAGACCTGGTGGGATTCTCTTGTTGACTCAAAGCACAGTGGCTCCCCCTCTCCCTCCATCCATCCCTCCCTCCATCCCTCCCTCCACTTCTCATCCTCTACCTCACCTCTTCTCCTCTACTCCTTCCACCTCCCCCTTCTCCCTCCATCCCTCTACCTTTCTACCTCTTCCTCTACTTGTCCTCCTCTCCTTCCATCTCTTCAATCCACTCCCTCGATCCCTCCTCCTCTCCCTCCATCTCCCACTTCTCCCTCTATCTCTCCCTTATCCCTCCCTGCCTCCAGTAATCCACATGTTAGAGCCCTGGGCTGGAAACTGCCTCATTCTGTAGGTAAAGGCTGTTCAAACTGGGCCTCAGCCTCATGGATCACTTCCTCCAACATACAGTGAGGAAATCACTCAAGAGTTTGAGGACAGGCAGACAGACAGACAGACAGACAGACAGAGAGGCAGGCAGGCAGGCAGGCAGGCAGGCAGACAGACAGAGAGGCAGACAGACAGACAGAGAGGCGGACAGACAGAGAGGCAGACAGACAGAGAGGCAGACAGGCAGACAGACTGAGAGGCAGACAGACAGAGAGGCAGGCAGGCAGACAGACAGAGAGGCAGACAGACAGAGAGGCAGACAGACAGAGGCAGAGAGGCAGAGAGGCAGGCAGAGAGGCAGAGAGGCAGACAGACAGAGAGGCAGACAGACAGAGAGGCAGACAGACAGAGAGGCAGACAGGCAGAGAGGCAGAGAGGCAGACAGACAGAGAGGCAGACAGACAGAGAGGCAGACAGGCAGGCTGTGTGCATGCCCTGCAGAGGCCCTCATGTAAACTGTTTCTTGTTGATCTCAGTGAGTAAGCTGTGCAGGCCCCATAGAAGCCACAAACTTGATTAAAATGGTTTTAAGGTTGGGGTTAGGGCTAGGGCTGCAACACGAACTACAGTCTTTAGATGTTGTTTTGTTTTCTGTCCTCTCTCTGTCTGCCCTTGCTCTCTCTGTCCTCTCTCATCTCACTCTCTCATCACTTTCTCTCTGTCCTCCTTCTCTGTCCTCCCTCCCTCTCTCTGTCTGCCCTCGCTCTCTCTGTCCTCCCTTTCTCATCTCACTCTCTTTTCACTTTCTCTCTGTCTTCCCTCTCTCTGTCCTCCCTTTCTCCTCCCGCTCTCTCCTCAGTTTTTCTCTGTCCTCCCTCTCTCTGTCCTCCCTCCCTCTCTCTGTCCTCCCTCCCTCTCATTGTCCTCCCTTTCTGCCTCTCCTCACTCTCTCTGTCCTCTCTCTCTGTTCTCCCTCTCCTCCCTCTTTCCCTCTCTCTCCCCTCTCCACTCAAGAAGGCTACTTTCCGTCTCTCGGGTCTCCAGGACCTCTCTGTCCTCCCACAAATCTTTGTGTGTGTTTGTGTGTATGTGTGTGTGTGTGCGTGTGTGTATGTGTGTGTATGTGTATGTGTATGTGTATGTGTGTGTGTGTGTGTCCAAGGGCTAGAGACACACAAGAATAGCTCCAGTGTGCCCAGAGCCAGCCTAGGGCCCTAACTCCCCTGGCCTCTGACCTTCCTGGCCTCCTCAGCCTGGCAGGATACCCTGACCTCTGTATAGTCTGACCCCTGACCTCTGACCCCCCCCAGCAGCAGGCCACCCTGATCACTCTGCTACCATCCTGAAGCCATGCTTTCTCACCAGCATCGTATCTGTTCCTCAGGAATGCTCCCTCTCTCCCTCCCTCATCCTACCCTTCTCTGCCAGGAGCCCCATCCCCCTTTCCTAATGCTGTGGTGTTAAGAGGTACACACTGGCATTCACATACACAAACACTGTGCAGTTTCCTGGCTGTGCAGCATCGTAGCTGTGCAGTGTCCTGGCTGTGCAGTGTCCTGGCTGTGCAGTGTCCTAGCTGTGCAGTGTGCTGGCTGTGCAGTGTCCTAGCTGTGCAGTGTGCTACCTGTGCAGTGTCCTGCCTGTGCAGTGTCCTGGCTGTGCAGTGTCCTAGCTGTGCAGCATCGTAGCTGTGCAGTGTGCCAGCTGTGCAGTGTGCTACCTGTGCAGTGTCCTAGCTGTGCAGTGTCCTAGCTGTGCAGTGTGCTAGCTGTGCAGTGTCCTGCCTGTGCAGTGTGCTGGCTGTGCAGTGTCTTAGCTGTGCAGTGTGCTGGCTGTGCAGTGTCCTAGCTGTGCAGTGTGCTGGCTGTGCAGTGTGCTGGCTATGCAGTGTCCTAGCTGTGCAGTGTCCTAGCTGTGCAGTGTCCTGCCTGTGCAGTGTCTTAGCTGTGCAGTGTGCTAGCTGTGCAGTGTGCTAGCTGTGCAGTGTCCTGCCTGTGCAGTGTCCTAGCTGTGCAGTGTCCTAGCTGTGCAGTGTTTTGCCTGTGCAGTGTCCTGCCTGTGCAGTGTGCTGGCTGTGCAGTGTCCTAGCTGTGCAGTGTTTTGCCTGTGCAGTGTCCTGCCTGTGCAGTGTCCTGGCTGTGCAGTGTCCTGGCTGTGCAGTGTCTTAGCTGTGCAGTGTGCTGGCTGTGCAGTGTCCTGCCTGTGCAGTGTCTTAGCTGTGCAGTGTTTTGCCTGTGCAGTGTCCTGCCTGTGCAGTGTCCTGGCTGTGCAGTGTGCTGGCTGTGCAGTATCCTAGCTGTGCAGTGTGCTGCCTATGCAGTGTGCTAGCTGTGCAGTGTGCCAGCTGTGCAGTGTTTTGCCTGTGCAGTGTCCTGCCTGTGCAGTGTGCTAGCTGACTGCAGCTGCAAGCAGCTTAACAACTCTGAATATTTCGGCAGCCATTCAGGTATTCTTACATCAACATCTTAAAAATGTGCCAATGTGTGTTTTTTCTCCCTTTTCCCAGTTTCTTGGGAACGTTCCCTCCCAGTCTAATGCCGCACATCCCTGTTTCTTTGCTCAGAGGAATTAGCTCCAGAAGCTTCTGTGCTGGCAGAAACCTCCAGTGATCTCCCCTCATCACCTCCTGTAATTAACACATGAAGAAGGATCACATCACTTTCCAACCTACACTGGAGCACCTGCCACCTGTGCCCTTACATCACTGTACCACATTAGCACTTGGTAATCTCAACTAAAGTCTGGATTGGATTTTGTCTAATAATATGTGTTTGTGCATGTGTGCTTGTGTGTGGGGTTGTGTGTGTGTGTAGGTGTGTGGGGTTGTGTGTGTAGGTGTGTGTGTTTGTGTGTGTAGGTGTGTGTGCTTGTGTGTGTAGGTGTGTGGGGTTGCGTGTTTAAATGTGTGTGCTTGCGTGTGTAGGTGTGTGGGGTTGTGTGTGTAGGTGTGTGTGCTTGTGTGTGAGGTTGTGTGTGTGTATATATGCATGTGTGCTTGTGTGTGTAGGTGTGTGTGCTTGCGTGTGTAGGTGTGTGGGGTTGTGTGTGTGTATATATGCATGTGTGCTTGTGTGTGTAGGTGTGTGGGGTTGCGTGTGTAAGTGTGTGGGGTTGTGTGTGTGTATATATGCATGTGTGCTTGTGTATGTAGGTGTGTGTGCTTGCGTGTGTAGGTGTGTGGGGTTGTGTGTGTGTATATATGCATGTGTGCTTGTGTGTGTAGGTGTGTGTGCTTGCGTGTGTAGGTGTGTAGGGTTGTGTGTGTGTATATATGCATGTGCGTGTTGCCAGTTCCTGGAACCCACCAGTGCCCAGAACTGTGCTGATACAGACTGTTTACTGGCAAACATCTGTCACTCTTTCCACACTGGGTTATCATGAAGCTCTGTGTCTTCTCGGATTGTTTAAGTGCATCTCTCTCCTCTCACTCTCCACCAGAGCCAAGCTTCGGGGACAGGGACAGGGACAGGGTTAGATAGATAGGGACAGGAACAAGGACAGGGACAAGGACAGGGACAGGGACAGGGTTAGGGTTAGGGATGGGGTTAGATAGGGATAGACATAGAGAGTTAGGGTTAGAGGGTTAGAGAGTTAGGGTTATTGTTAGAGGGTTAGGGATAGAGAGTTAGGGTTAGAGAGGTAGGGTTAGAGGGTTAGGGTTAGAGAGTTAGGGTTAGGGTTAGAGGGTTAGAGGGTTAGGGTTAGGGTTAGAGAGTTAGGGTTAGAGAGGTAGAGTTAGGGTTAGAGGGTTAGAGAGTTAGGGTTAGAGGGTTAGGGTTAGGATTAGGGTTAGGGTTAGAGAGTTAGGGTTAGGGTTAGGGTTAGAGAGTTAGGGTTAGGGTTAGGGTTAGAGAGTTAGGGTTAGAGAGTTAGGGTTAGAGAGTTAGGGTTAGAGGGTTGGGGTTAGAGAGTTAGGGTTAGAGAGGTAGAGTTAGGGTTAGGGTTAGAGAGTTAGGGTTAGAGAGTTAAGGTTAGAGAGGTAGAGTTAGGGTTAGAGGGTTAGGGTTAAAGAGTTAGGGTTAGGGAGGTAGAGTTAGGGTTAGAGGGTTAGGGTTAGAGAGTTAGGGTTAGAGAGGTAGAGTTAGGGTTAGAGGGTTAGGGTTAGAGGGTTAGGGTTAGAGGGTTAGGGTTAGAGAGTTAGGGTTAGGAAGGTAGAGTTAGGGTTAGAGGGTTAGGGTTAGAGGGTTATGGTTAGAGAGTTAGGGTTAGAGAGGTAGAGTTAGGGTTAGAGGGTTAGGGTTAGAGGGTTATGGTTAGGGAGTTAGGGTTAGGGCCAAGCTTCCTGGACAACAGTTCTGATGCAGCAGCTCACCTGTGACAGCTATCCTCTTGAGATGACTGTGATCAACATGAGACTGCCAAAACCTTGCTCTCTCCTGCTCCTCCCTTCTCCTATCCTGCTCCTCCCCTCCCCTCTCCTCTCCTCCCCTCTCCTCCCCTCTCCTCCCGTCTCCTCTCCTCCCCTCCCCTCTCCTCCCCTCTACTCCCCTCCCAGATGGCTGGCCCTATTCTACCAGTTATAAAGAGGATGTGTGTGTGTGTGTGTTTGAGTTGGTTTGATTTACTTCTGAGATCCCTTCAGGTATCTCCTGCCTCCAGACTTCCTTCAATCCTCATTTTTCCTCGCCCGCTCTCTGACCTTGTGGGTCAAACAGCCCACACAGCAGATGGTCCAGCATGAATCTAACATCTTTTACTGAACCTCCCCTCTCCTCCTTCTTCTCCTCCTTCTCCTCTTCTTCTCCTCCTCCCCTCTCCTCCTTCTCCTCTTCTTCTTCTCCTCCCCTCTCCTCTTCTTCTCCTCCTCCCCTCTCCTCCTTCTCCTCTTCTTCTTCTCCTCCCCCCTCCTCCCTCTCCCCTCATCTCCTCCTCCACCCCTGGAGGATCGTGGAGGAGGGAGTGATGATGTCAGTATGGGTCCATGCCAGAGCTGGTGGGGGCGGGCAGACTGTAGGTCTGGCTGTTCCTCGGAGCAGAGCGGCCTGTGTTTTCTCAGCTGCTGGAGGTAGAAGGAGACACAGTTCTCTGGGATCTGCACGTCCCTCCTGTATTACCATGGTAACGCGTGGGCTCTCCCCACTCTCCCTGGACGCAATACAGGAACACTAAAACACACTCTTGAACTTCACACACTCGCTTCCAGTACATGTTAAAGAGTCAGAGCTGACAGGCGTCTTCTGGTCCTCATGAGGGTGAATTCGAAGTCCAACCTTGCTTTCAGAGTGACTGCAGCTCAACATTGAGCTGAACAAGAGGAAACATAACAGGTGGTCTGTTTCAGGGTGACCACAGTGACCTGTGTGGTGTCCCTACAGTCTCCTGTCCACAGACGCATCCTAAGGTCACGTTGCTTTCTCAATCTCTCTCAATCTGGAAAAGAGGACGAGAAAGACATCAGTGTAGCTGTTGGCTGCGTTTGTTGGCAGTTTTCATCCCCCTGTGATGTGAGAAGGGGAAGAGGAGGAGGGAGGAGAGGGAGGGAAGGAGAGGGGGAGTGAGTAGAGAGAAGAGGAGAAGGGGGGAAATAGGAGAAGGAGAGGAATAAGAGCGGAGAGGGGGAGGAGGATAGGAGGAGAAGGCGAGGATGAGGAGGAGAGGGAGAAGAGAGAGGGAAGACAGAGGAGATGGAGATAGAGGAGAGAGGGAGGAGAGATACTGGGAGATAGATGGAGGAATTGTATTTTTACTGGCAGAAGAGAGGCGCTACCTTGGAGGTGCTAGGTTCTGTTGAGACCTATCCATCTTCTCTCTTGGCAGTCCATTTGTAAGGTAGAAGGGGCCTAGAGAGCCTGAGAGGCTGGGGGCCAGGGGAGGGGGGCCCACTCTGCTAGGGAGTCAGCCAAAGTACAGCCCCCCTCTTTATGGGTTCTCCACTGCTGTGTGATTCCAACAGGAACATGGAACAGACACCCTGACTCCTGTCTTCCTCCCTGGGAGGAGACCAGCCTGTCCTGCGATTCTTCCTCCGGGCAGTCATGGGGCAGTCATGGGGCAGTCTTGGGGGCAGTCATGGGGCAGTCTTGGGGCAGTCATGGGGCAGTCATGGGGCAGTCTTGGGGCAGTCATGGGGCAGTCATGGGGCAGTCTTGGGGCAGTCATGGGGCAGTCTTGGGGCAGTCATGGGGCAGTCTTGGGGCAGTCATGGGGCAGTCCTGGGGCAGTCATGGGGGCAGTCATGGGGCAGTCATGGGGGAAGTCCTGGGGCTGTCATGGGGCAGTCTTGGGGCAGTCATGGGGCAGTCTTGGGGCAGTCATGGGGCAGTCTTGGGGCAGTCATGGGGCAGTCTTGGGGCAGTCATGGGGCAGTCTTGGGGCAGTCATGGGGCAGTCTTGGGGCAGTCATGGGGCAGTCTTGGGGCAGTCATGGGGCAGTCTTGGGGCAGTCATGGGGCAGTCTTGGGGCAGTCATGGGGGCAGTCTTGGGGCAGTCATGGGGCAGTCCTGGGGCAGTCCTGGGGCAGTCTTGGGGCAGTCCTGGGGCAGTCCTGGGGGCAGTCTTGGGGCAGTCTTGGGGGCAGTCATGGGGGCAGTCATGGGGGCAGTCCTGGGGATAGTCCTGGGGCAGTCCTGGGGCAGTCCTGGGGGTAGTCATGGGGCACAGGTGTGCTTTACTGAAACACACGTCTGCCGTACTGAGACAAAGGTCTGCTTTACTGAAACACAGGTCTGCTGTACTGAGACACAGGTCTGCTGTACTGAGACACAGGTCTGCTGTACTGAAACACAGGTCTGCTGTACTGAGACACAGGTCTGCTGTACTGAGACACAGGTCTGCTGTAGTGAGACACAGGTCTGCTGTACTGAGACAAAGGTCTGTTATCTGTTATCTTTGTTTTTCCCAGCCTTAAATCCTGTCGTCTGACCTCCATGCCTCAGATGCACCAGCACGATCGTGTGTGCACATGTTTCCTGTCTAGGTGGGTCATGTTTACTTTCTTTCCAGTCAGCTGGTGGTCTCAGAACAGCTTCCCAGTGGAGCGTCTGAGCGGAGTGTCTGGGCAGGGCAGGGCAGGGCAGGAGGATGTCTGTGTGCTCAGAGACCCTGCAAGTCTCCCTCCTTGTCTCCACCCGGCTTGTTCATAACAGCCTTTTCTAACTCTGAGATCACTCAGCAATGAGCCTTCATTCCGTAAAGGGTTCTTGTTGTCATCGACAACCATACACAACTTTGACGTGAACTTGCCCCAAGTTTTGCACGCCAAAACGTCCCCTCCTCCCCCCTCTCTCTCTCTCCATCGCAAAATAATCCCTCAATTATACATCAGGCAAGCAGGCCTGCTGGTGTCAGAAAGCTAATGAGGTCTGTATAAAGCATGGTGGTTCAGGGCTCCCAGGGCATAGGGATGGGCTGAACAGGAGCTCGACAACAGGCCAAGCCTCGCTGGCGTGACATCCATATCTGTAGCACTGGTCCCGGCCGCAGAAACAACATGTTGACACTCTGAATGTTTCATAAGACCTGTTTCTCACTGAGAGGGGTTGATGTTTACACAACTAACCCAGAATTCAAACCTGGGAAACGGAAGGAATATGGTGAAAGGTTGAAGGGATGTGCTGCTGTATGGAGACCTAAGATCTTTAGGACTAAAACATGTTTGATTATGTCCTGTTGTGTTTACATTGAACACACTAAGAATTCATGTGTGAGTTTTGACTCTCCAGCAGTTTAGAGTTAACTAAGAAGAACCTTCTGGATGTGAGCTGCTTGAGTTATTCTAGTTCTAGGTTAGTCTAGTTCTAGGTTCTAGGTTCTGTTCTAGGTTCTGTTCTCAGGTTCTTTTCTCAGGTTCTAGTTCTAGGTTCTGTTCAGGTTCTTCTATGAGGTTTAGTGCACCGACCTTCAGATTAAAGGTTGATGCAACAGTCTTAAAAACAAGTTGTGGAAATGCCTGTATTTCCTTTTGCTCTGTCACCTCGGGAAAGCTTAAGAACCTCTTATTCCATTAAATGGATCTGTAATGATCCCAAGAAGCCATTCCTCTGCTTGTCTGTCTTCATGTCTCACCCAGACATCAGACGGTATCTGGTGTTCTGCGAAAAGAACACGATTTATTTCCTTCCTTTGGAAACCTTGCAGATAACTCCGTTTTTCGGAGACAGTTCCAGGGAACGGAGCCAGAGAGAGAAGTTCAAATCTTCAGAGGCTTGTTGGCGCTGTTGTCTCTAACACGTCGCTAGTTTGATGGTCTCCGGGGAGGGGGGGGGTGAGGGGGGGTGACTTATTGCGGGAACCAGCACTCGCTCCAGTCAGAGCAGGAGTTACTCAGGGAAACTGTTGAACACAGTTTAGTGTTGGTATAGTGTTAGGGTTAGTGTTGGCACAGGGTTGGTGTTAATAGTTTTTGTGTTGGTATAGTGTTAGTGTTGGTGCAGGGTTAGTGTTGGCACAGGGTTAGGGTTAGTGTTGGCACAGGGTTAGGGTTAGTGTTGGCACAGGGTTGGTGTTAATAGTTTTTGTGTTGGTATAGTGTTAGTGTTGGTGCAGGGTTAGTGTTGGTACAGTGTTAGGGTTAGTGTTGGCATAGGGTTGGTGTTAATAGTTTTTGTGTTGGTATAGTGTTAGTGTTGGTGCAGGGTTAGTGTTGGTACAGTGTTAGTGTTAGGTTATGTGTTAGGTTATGTATAGGGTTAGGGTTAGTGTTACTATATGATTAGTGTTGGTATAGCTTTAAGGTTAGTTTTGTTGTAGGGTTAGTGTTGAAGTAGTGTTTGTGTTGGTATAGGGTTAGGATTGGTATAAGGTTAGTCTTAGTCTTGGTACAGGTTTAGTGTTGGTATCGGTTTACAATTACTGTTCATCTAGGGTTAGTGTTTGAACAGGGTTATTATTGCTACAGAGTTAGTGTTGGTATAGTTAGGATTAGTGTTGATCTAGGGTTATTGTTGATATAGGGTTGGGGTTAGTGTGGAGTTATGTTTTTGTGTTAAAAAATGCCATATTTGTTTTTCTGAAAATAACTGTTTTGTTAGGAGAATTTGGAATAGTTCCACGACTGCAATATTTACAGTGTAATTCCTTTGCAAATACATGGACACTGATCTACTAACAAACTCAGCGCAACCACAACAGCATACCGAGAAACTCTGCTCTGTTAATGACTGTTTGTTGTATAGTACCAGGTTTTAAGTTATTATGTGCCTCACACTTTGTGACAGCAGCGATGTTAACTTCCAATTGGAATTGACTTCAGAGCTTGAGTGAAGACAGACCATAAAATGGCTGTCAAATAGAATATGACGTTGCAGCTGTAATGTTCCAGTCAAGTGACGTTTCTATGGCTATGAAATTATTCCAGATAGGCTTTTCAGAAGAAGGGGAAACATTTCTGGGGTAAAGGTTGAAAACCAACAGATCCTTGAACAGAAACTCTGGAACATATTAAACTGAATTAAAATGCAAATGCATAGCCTCCTCACTGCATAGCCTCTTCACTGCATAGCCTCTTCACTGCATAGCCTCTTCACTGCATAGCCTCTTCTCTTTGAGCCTCTTCACTGCATAGCCTCTTCTCTTTGAGCCTCTTCACTGCATAGCCTCTTCACTGCATAGCCTCCTCACTGCATAGCCTCTTCACTGCATAGCCTCTTCTCTTTGAGCCTCTTCACTGCATAGCCTCTTCACTGCATAGTCTCTTCACTGCATAGCCTCTTCACTGCATAGCCTCTTCACTGCATAGCCTCCTCACTGCATAGTCTCTTCACTGCATAGCCTCTTCACTGCATAGCCTCTTCACTGCATAGCCTCCTCACTGCATAGCCTCCTCACTGCATAGCCTCTTCACTGCATAGCCTCCTCACTGCATAGCCTCCTCACTGCATAGCCTCTTCTCTTTGAGCCTCTTCACTGCATAGCCTCTTCTCTTTGAGCCTCCTCACTGCATAGCCTCTTCACTGCATAGCCTCTTCACTGCATAGCCTCTTCACTGCGATCTGTTATATTGTTTGTGTGCTGATGACAGATGGTCATTCTTTAAAACTCGGAGAATTTGCTCAAGGAAATACTTTAGGGGTTATTAAACTGACAAACACAAGCTGACAGTTTCCATTTGGATGTTGGAGTCAGATGATCTTACAGAAATGACCCGTTCAACCATGTTTGACCACGGAAGAGTTAGTGTGTGCGTGTTCGGTATTTTCTAACCCTATAAGTTAATGTATTGGATGACAGCACATTAGCTTCTTTTATGATTGGCTTTCTTCCCTGTTGTATTGAAGTTCCCTTCATAGTTATGGTTCAGCTGGTCTCTTATCTGTCCTGTGGTGGGGGAGTGGAGATGAGATCCGGTTGGTGGTGTTGTTGGAAAAATGTCTTGAGGAGAAACAACTGCTGTCTGACAGTACTGTGTGTCTGTAGGACCAGATATCTGACAGTACTGTAGGACCAGATATCTGACAGTACTGTAGGACCAGATATCTGACAGTACTGTATGTCTGTAGGACCAGATATCTGACAGTACTGTGTGTCTGTAGGACCAGATATCTAACAGTACTGTAGGACCAGATATCTGACAGTACTGTATGTCTGTAGGACCAGATATCTGACAGTACTGTAGGACCAGATATCTGACAGTACTGTGTGTCTGTAGGACCAGATATCTGACAGTACTGTAGGACCAGGGGCAGGGGGCAGCTCCACGTGTCTCCTCACTTACGGCCCCCTGAGACCGCCCCCCGTACACACTCACACACACCTCACACACACCTCACACACACCTCACACACACTCACACACACCTCACACACACTCACACACACCTCACACACACCTCACACACACTCACACACACCTCACACACCTCACACACACCTCACACACACTCACGTACACACACACACACACCTCACACACACTCACACACACCTCACACACACTCACATACACAAACTCACACACACCGCACACACACTTGTGTACACACACTCACACACACCTCACACACACACACACCTCACACACACTCGCGTACACACACACCTCACACACACCTCACATACAAATTCATCCAGCCCCTTGCAAGCTCCCCCTAGTGTCAGACCATGGAGAGTGCGTGTGTGTGAAAGAGAGACCAGCAGTACAGTGTGTCTCCAGATCTTGTTGAACCAGGTGAACACAGCCTTAGCCTGCCTCACCTTCTACTGGGCTCTGGGACCAGCACACTGAAGCCTAGCCTAGCCTACTGTAGCATAGCACACTGCAGCCCAGCCTAGCCTACTGTAGTATAGCACACTGCAGCCCAGCCTAGCCTACTGTAGCATAGCACACTGCAGCCTAGCCTAGCCTACTGTAGCATAGCACCATGCAACCCAGCCTCTAGTCCCATAGCATAGCCTATTATAGCATAGCACAGCCCACTGTAGTCTTATAGCATAGCTTACAGTCCCATAGCACAGCCTACAGTGTAGCATATAGTAGCATAGAACAGCGCAGTGAAGCAGCAGGTAGCCTACTTGTTATTCCCAGTAGGACTCTTAAGCCTTTGAGCTGCCTTGCGAAGAAGCTTGACTGTGGAGGCCGAGGGCCCAGGTATGAGGGGGGTCATGCCAGGCCAGAGTACAGAGAGCCAGGCTGAAATATGAGTGGAGTCCGTTCCTATGAGCGTCGCTGCTAGCGTTGGAACAGACCCAAGGTGTCTGGGGCTGGGGAGGAAGAACACGTTAGCTTGTAGCCTGTCATCAATCTTTCATGGCAACATACAGACGGTACATCCTGATCTACTGTTATGTCTTTGACCCCCCCCCACCTTTGAGTTGTTCTCAACACTTTTGACGGATAAACTATCCGTACGCACCGACATGGACAGGCTTTACCGAGGGGAAGCTTTGTCGATGTGGTGCTCTTTGTCGTCGTTGATAAAAACGTCTGCTAAATGAATACAAAGTCAAACGTCTTTAAAAACTAAATGTTTATGTCAGGGTTTGGCATCTATGTTGTGTTATTCAGTCGGAGGAATGGGTATGTGTATTCCAAGACATTGCATTTATTCCTTGTTTTATTCATAAAACAAACTAAACGAAGGATTGGATGTTAACAGTTGTTTCATTTTAAAAGTGTTTTATTATTATAATAATGTTGGCCTTAACACATGATATCTCCTCATCAAGAAAACAAAAGAAAATACAACAAAATGTATTCAAGAACACCAGTTTATTTGTCAGTTCTGAGTGGCCAGACTAAATAGCTCTCCATACAGAACAATAGATACTCAACCATTCATTACTGTGGTTTTGGTTTGCCACATTAAAGGTATATATTTTACGTTACTTATATAACACTTTTGGAGAAATCCTGTAAAGTTTTTTTTCTTTGTTAAATAGACAGAATTACATTGTGGCATCACATGTGTTGTGAAATAGCCTGTAAACAATGTAAATATGGCCAGTTTGCTCCTGATGGATTTCAGAAGGCTCTTTGAGACAATATCATAGCATGTTATTTCTGACACTGTTGTTTCTGTAGTAAAGGCAAATGATGCCGATTACAGATTAGAAGTTAGCAGTTAGCAGTTGTGAATGAGATGAAATCAAACACAAATGCATTATAACCGTCATTTTGCTAAATATGATTAAGAAAAGATATCCATTCACTGCAATCTCATGAAGACCCAAAGACTGTATATTCACCGTATTCAAGTTCATACCTTTACAGCAGTTGGAAAAAAAAACACTGAACACAGTTTATGGTGCGTTGAGCATCTGGCCCCTGAGCTGGGCCGAGATCTTGTAGTTTAAAGGTTTGAGAGTTAAACCGTAGACACAGTCTAGAGATGAGTCTTGGCTGGGGTCTTTCTGAAAGACACACTGGTGGAGCAAGATGGCGGAAAACAAAAAGACTTCTGCTTTGGCGATCTGGTCGCCGATACAGCGACGCTTCCCCGCAGAGAAGATCATCACGCCGCTGGTCAGGTCCTTGTCAAGGTCACCGTTGTCGTTCAGGAAGCGCGAGGGGTCGAAGACGTGAGGGTCCTTCCACTTGAGGGGGTCGTGGTTGACAGACCACTGGTTGATAAACACCACGGTGTCTTTGGGGATGTGCAGGCCTTCGATGGTGACGTCTGAGGTGGTGGAGTGAGGGATGGTGACGGGGACAAAGCTGGTGTAGCGCATGGTCTCGTAGATGAAGGCATCCAGGTAGGCCAGACTGCTCCTGTCCTCGATGGTGGGTAGCCTGTCTCTGCCTACCACCTTGTCCAGCTGCTCGTGAAGTTTGGCCTGGATGTCAGGGTACTTCACCAACAGCAGTATCATCCAGTGAAGCGCGGTGGAGACGGTGTCTAGGCCTGCACCAATCAGATCAGACACGGTCGCCTCAGTGTGGGCTTCCGTCAGACCTGTTTGGATGTCTGCCCTGTCAATCACTCTGATGATGGCGTCACTCATGTCCCGGGTCACCTCGGGGTCAAATGATGCTCTGTGTTCCAAAACTTTGCTTCTCACGAAGGTGAAGAACTCATTGTTTAGATCTTGGAAGCTTTTGTAGATGCTTCGGACGGGGTTAGGGAAGGCTTGAAGCCAGGGCATGACGTCCACCAGGCTGCCAGCTCCCACCGTCTCTCCAAACTTGTCCACCCTCGTCAGCAGGGTCCTAAACTCCACATCGTCGTGTCCGTAGCGTTTACCGAAGCACAGAGCGCAGATGACGTTTGCAGCAGCTACAGTCAGCTCATGAGAAGGATTGAAAAACAAATGTTCGGCTGTATGTTTCAGTAAGGCCTGCACCAGTTCAGTTGCCTCTGCTACAATGTGCTTCTCAAATGTCTTCTTGGTCTGACTGTTGGCAGAGGAAAAAGCTCTGATAGTCGACTGAGCTATTTTCCTGTGAATCTTCCACTGTTTACTGCAGTTGTTAAATGTTATCCCGTTACCCCCGGACACAGATTGAAAAGATATAAAGTTGGGTCTGCCTGCAAACTCTTTGCTGTGTTGGATCAGAGCTTGTCTGATTGCCTTGTCTCCATTGAGGACCACGATGTCGTTGCAGCCCAGCCTTATCTGGTACACGTTGCCGTATTTCTTGGCCAGTCTGGCGAAGGTGATGTGAGGCATGGTGCCCAGCTGCATGGCGTTTCCCACCAGCGGCCAGGCAAAGGGTCCTGGCAGCCTTCTCTTCAGACGTAGGTTCCTGACCCACAGACAGGCTTCCAGACAGAAGAGCAACACCAAGGTGGCCACCAGAGCAGGCTGGACCTGTCCGCTCCACTCTCTGATGCTGCTGCTGATCTCCACCCAGGCTGGGTCCAGCAGGGCCATTCTGACTCCTGAAATCTCTCCCTGACGTCCGCCCACACAATCTCCACCAAGAGCGGCCTTAACCAAACGCTTTTTACCAGGGTAGTTACAATGCCTCCTTTGACCGTTGTAATTAGTAATATCCTTGATCACAAACTTACATTTTCACCGCAAAATGAGAGTGAAATGAATCTACTGCCAGTCTTTAACACCTCTCCTTTGCTCCGCTAGGACTTGGTCTGTGTGTTTCTGAGGAGTGGGGCTGAATCCATCCACAGATGACCACTTCAGGCAAATGCACATTTCTGCTTTGACACCCTCCCTTATATATCAGCTAAGTGGGAGGGAGCAGGAACTCACGTCCTCAGCCTCTCTATCTCTCCCCTCTCATTGTGGTCGAGCTACGAGTAGTTTGTCCACCTCAGCTTTCCCCTCATGTGACGACTGTTCAGAGTTGGAACACTGGAACCAGGAGAACAGGTACCTGTAGAACCTCCTTGGAGGTGTGCGCTTAATATCAGGAAATCCATTCTGCCAACCACTAACTCTAGTGTCCTTTTTATTCTGTAATGTATAGGAGTTGAGTGGATGTGTAGAAGTGTCATATCACATGATAGGAGATCTCTCACACAGACAGTCCAACGGCTCAAACCAAAAGGGAGAGAGCGGGACAGGTTATTTATATTAATATTATCTAATGTGAAGTCCTACTGAGATGTACTATATTTCAGTTACACTTGAAAGGTCCATTAAAGTTACATACTTTAGGAACTTTAAGATTTATGTTAGACTGAAGAAACTCCTTGAAAAAAATGGAACAGAAAAGATTTAGAACCTTTTTTCGTATCCAACATTTTTATGGCTATTTTTATTTCAGGGTCTTGTCTTTTAAGCTTTGTTTTCTCTTGTCGTCATAACAACCCTGAGAATAGAAAGATAACTCCATGAACTTATGGATCTTAGGTCTGCACAAACAGAATCTAGACTTTATATGTTCCATTAAAGTGTATATTTATCCACTGCTATTGAAGGCACAATGACTCTTCCTTCACACAATAAGTTCCATAATTTAGCTTTAAGGGCTGTGGCTACAGCTAAACAGCTTTAGAGAAGAAGTTTAGAAAAAACCGAACACACACCAACAGTGGAGTAACAAACTGTTGAAAACACTTCAACTGCAAGTGATTTCAGTAAGAACACACATGCATCAGTGTTCCTTGGCGACAGCTTGGAGAGAAAGCATGCTCATATCGACCGGGGTCTGGTGTTATAATGTTTAACATCATCTTCAGCAAATGTCCTTGACACTTAAACTGTCAAGTGTAGCGTGATGCTTCGTTGGTTTAGGGAGAAACAGGAGACACAATCAGTGAGAAAAACACTTCACTTTTCTTTTCTTTTTTTTAAACATTTCTTTATTCATTTCAAATGTAGCTTATTTCCCAACAATTTAAAACAAAACAAAGATAAATATTTTCGTATTTTCAGTTACGAATCCATGCCGGAACATTCCATGCATGCTATAGATGAGTTACTTGGCTTGATACAGGCACAGATTTAAAAACATGACTTCAACTCCTGCACTGTAATTATCTCCTGCTACAGTTTTCAGAGCTTTGCTTCGTAAACAAGCAGAGGGCTTGGACAAAACACTAAAGGAACAGACAGGTCATTCTGATGTATTACTGTATTTACAAACAGTTTGGATAGCATGTCATCGGAGGGCTGCTGTTAGTAGTGTTTGTACAGCATAGCATGCATTTGGCAAATCAGTTTCGTGATTTAAGGTTTGGTCATCTTCCACACAAAGAATCTTGTACCTTCAATCCAGATGGGAAGTTTCAAATACGTGAAGCATATTTCAAAGTTCTTCAGCTCTCAGCATCTGTGCCCCTTAGTTCGTTTTCATGTGCTCATATGCAGAGAGTACAGTAGATAGTGGAAATGATTACATCGACTTTTACAAACGATTTCATACCTGCAATATATCTATAAAGATACTTTGTAACTGCTTTATGTAACAAAGGTTAACATATTGTTATAACTGTCTCGACAGTGATAACAGAAAAAGTCTTCTGGACAGAGTTAAGTGTAATTTAAACATTCACAAACACTCACAAGCTTATACTGTGTACTGTGGTATTAGTTTACATTGACATTTGTGAGATGTTTTTAATAAGTCATTTTGCACATTACCATGCTAAATAGTGCATACAAATTTAGCGCACAATAGACAATGTAATAAAAAGGTATACTTTCTTTAAAATGCTGATCGTATTTTGAGAATGGTCTACTTCAATGCCTCCTTGGCCTTAAAAGGTTCTTTCACACCAATCAATCTCAGATTAGTGTTCAACCTTGTATAGACTTGGCTGATAACTGGCAGACTGTGTTTAAGAGTTCCTTAAATAATAAATACAATAACATCATTCAGTGCAGGTTTGCATAAAGATCAACTTACTGTTAAATGTCATTGGTGCCTGGAGAGGAGTGTAGCTGTGACTGGTCCTAGGTAGTGTCAGGGGTCATGCAGGGGACACTAACCCCAGCAGCTTGCCTCTGAGCTGGGCTGAGAAGCTGAACCGCAGGGGCTTCAGGGTCAGTCCGTACGAACTGTCCAGACTTGTCAGTTCAGACGGGTTTCTCTCAAAGCTACACTGGTGGAGCAAGATGGCTGAAAACAAAAAGATTTCCACCTTTGCTATCTGGTCACCGATACAGCGACGCTTCCCTGTGGAGAAGATCATCACGCCGCTGGTCAGGTCCTTGTCAAGGTCACCGTTGTCGTTCAGGAAGCGCGAGGGGTCGAAGACGTGAGGGTCCTTCCACTTGAGGGGGTCGTGGTTGACAGACCACTGGTTGATAAACACCACGGTGTCTTTGGGGATGTGCAGGCCTTCGATGGTGACGTCTGAGGTGGTGGAGTGAGGGATGGTGACGGGGACAAAGCTGGTGTAGCGCATGGTCTCGTAGATGAAGGCATCCAGGTAGGCCAGACTGCTCCTGTCCTCGATGGTGGGTAGCCTGTCTCTGCCCACCACCTTGTCCAGCTGCTCGTGCAGTTTGGCCTGGATGTCAGGGTACTTGATTAGAAGCCGCATGATCCACTGGAGAGAGGTGGATATGGTGTCTTGGCCTGCTCCGATGAGGTCTGTGACAGTCCCTTCAACAAAGTCTTTGGTGAGGCTGCTGTGTTCTCCGTGCTCGATGATGTTGATGATGGCGTCACTCATGTCACGCGTCACTTCCGGGTCGAAGGTCTCTCTGTGCTGCGTCACTTTGCTTTTCACAAAAGCAAAGAACTCCTGGTTGATGTGTTTGAAGTTCTGATAGACGCTTCGGACGGGGTTGGGGAAGGCCTGAAGCCAGGGCATGACGTCCACCAGGCTGCCAGCTCCCACCGTCTCTCCAAACTTGTCCACCCTCCTCAGCAGGGTCCTAAACTCCACATCGTCGTGTCCGTAGCGTTTACCGAAGCACAGAGCGCAGATGACGTTGGCAGCAGCTACAGTCAGCTCATGAGAAGGATCACAGTACCTTCCTCCAGTGCTCATCCTCAGAAACACCTGCACCAGATCCATGGCCTCTGCCATGATGTGCTGTTCAAACACTTTCTTGGTCTGACTGTTTGCAGAGGAAAAAGCTCTGAGCGTTGACTGTGTGATGCGTCGGTGAATCTTCCACTGTTTGCTGTAGTTGCTGAATGTCATGCTCCTGCCACCAGACACAGATTGAAAAGATATAAAGTTGGGTCTGCCTGCAAACTCTTTGCTGTGTTGGATCAGAGCTTGTTTGATTGCCTTGTCTCCATTGAGGACCACGATGTCGTTGCAGCCCAGCCTTATCTGGTACACGTTGCCGTATTTCTTGGCCAGTCTGGCGAAGGTGATGTGAGGCATGGTGCCCAGCTGCATGGCGTTTCCCACCAGCGGCCAGGCAAAGGGTCCTGGCAGCCTTCTCTTCAGACGTAGGTTCCTGACCCACAGACAGGCTTCCAGACAGAAGAGCAACACCAAGGTGGCCACCAGAGCAGGCTGGACCTGTCCGCTCCACTCTCTGATGCTGCTGCTGATCTCCACCCAGGCTGGGTCCAGCAGGGCCATTCTGACCAGGTCGTCCTTCAAAAGCTTAAACTAGTGTAAAATGATTAGTATATTTCTCTTATTTTCAGTCAAGTGCTAATATTGGTTAAAAAAAGGTTTGTCTTTAATGCAATGAAATGAGTCCATGTGAAAAAATAATAATATGTGTTATTGTGATTCAATAGCTGCCTCTAAGATAATGGTGGTACACGGATTCAATAACACCTGAGAATCCTAACTGACCGGAAATATCGTTTTCTGAGCTGTTTTCTTTAGTCAATATTTTTCGTCAAGATTGAAGACTTTAATGTCTGGTTTAGCTTCACTGCTGGCTCTTATATGTTTGCAGTTGGGGGGCAGGGCTGAACATAACTCACACTCCTCCCATCGTGGTAACCAAGGAGACCAGCTGTATTATCTTTCTGCTGCCGGACCTTGAGGCGCGCGGTGGCGACGTGAACGCGCAGGCGCTGCGTCTGCCTGTGAGAATGAGACGCAGCAACTGGTGACAAATTCGGAAGTAAGAATTGAGCTATAAAATCCAAATTTGAGACTTTAAAATACAGAATTGACGTTGTGATAGTTTTGGTTGTGATCCTGAGAACCTAGGAGAGCTAATGGCTAGATCAGCGTGTATTGCTTACGGATGTCTCACGTGCGTGTTTACCATTTGAATGATTTTAAATGATGGGAACCGTTAAATCCTTATAATTACCCTACATAATATGGCTACAGTTACACTGTCTGTGAAGAAAAAAAGTGTTTTTTGTGTTAATCACATTTAAGAGAAAGACTTGTTCATATTTATTGATTTGTTAAATAAATAACCTGTTGACAAGTAGTTTATTTGTAGAATATATATTTGCATTTAAATCGTGTGTTTTCGGTAGCATGCTTTAGACTTCTATGTCTGTTAATTCCATCTGATCAGTTTAAGGGTTGAAACGCGTTTTCAAATTATATACTCAAAAGAAAATAGGGCTTGTGTTTTGCACGTAACAGATCACCTTCTTGACTAGTGCGTGTCTAACTACACCAGTCCAATGAAATGTGCACGCACGCAGACACCCACCTCGGTGTCTAAATCGTCATGTTAGTTTGTTAACCAACTGTGTTCCACGTTTCCATGAATATGTCAGTCTTTAATTCACTCCGATTAACACTAAATCACACAATCTTTTATTTTACAGTCATGTCATTTTCTTTCTCTCCAGGTAGCCAATATTTCGTAGCTGATGACAGAACAATAATAAAATGGACTTTTAAAATGGACGAGAACGTGATAATGTCATGTTACAAAAGCAGTAGGCGATCTAATTAGACTTGAGTGCTTATAAAACAGACTTAAATCACAATACTTTAGCATAAAGACTGTATATGAAATATTAATATTCACAGTCCAGCCGTCTCATGCAACAGAGTTCCTCACAGTTTAACAAAGCCGACAGTCTCTGAAACAACGCATGACAGCGGTACCTAGAAACTTTATATAATATAAAACTTATATAAACTATTCTCTTTGGTTACTGTCCTCAAAAACTCCAGGGAAACATCTCACCTGAAACACAATAAATGGAGATTTGCTTAAATACTTCCTCAGACATCGTGTTAATTACAGTTAATAAATACACTCAATAAAGACTAAATAAAGTGTTCCAGGCATGCATGTTTATAGTTAGTGACACATGCAGAGAGTAATAGGAGTGTGTTGGCCTGCAGGTATTAAATGCGGTATTCATTTCAACTTGTCAAGTAATGCGTCCAGTCTTGTGAATGGATGCCGCTTCAGACACGAGCGCCCACGCGGGTCCAGCCCACTGTGTCAAACTCGCGCTACGTTGGTTACAAAGTGCAGTTTCTTCCTTGTGGAAATTACCGTGGCATTTATTCTTCCAACCTTTTAGTTCAAAGCCCGATTTAGTTCCCTAGGCAAAACCTTTTTTTTTTCCTTCATCGCCAAAGAAGAAATTTGTGTTTCTTGTTTCCCGGCTAACTGGGAAGTTTATTTTTGGCGGGGTTGTAATGACCGTAATTGAAGCTCTAAACTGTTTCTGAAACATGGCCGTAAGCAACGGGGACAGAGACGGCAGTAATACTGCATGACAGTGATTCATTATCGGGGAAAGCAGAGAAGGACTGGCGAGTGGAGCACGATTCTGTTGGAGTACAGATTCAAGCAAGAAACCTCTTTCATCTTTGAATCACGCAGTTTATGATTTATCGACAGAGAGAATAAAACGGCCTGCTTCACATGAATGTAGTCAAAATCAAATATATTTAAACATATTTAATTTCTATATGAATTACCATAAGTTGTATAGAGAGTAGATATATAAATCACTGTCGATTTTTGTTTAAATAAACCTGTCCGAAAAGCAAAAAGTGAGTTAGTATTTTCAACATGTGACAGGTTTGACCAGAGCTCTGATCTCATGTCAAAAGGGACATGAAGTAAAAAGTTTCACCACAACTTTGCCTTTAGTCTTGATACTCTATGATTGGGGAAAGGAAAGGATACTAGGAAAGGATACTAGGAAAGGAAAGGATAGTTGGATAGGAAAGGATGTTAATAAGGACCAGTGACACTGCAGATCCACTCCCTAGCACTACATGGAAATCATAGTGAACAGAAGCACCAATCACACAGTTGGTTCGTAATTCAACAAGAAATACACTTTGTCTGGTCGACTTCATCAAATGCATAGTTGTAGCATTTCTAGTCACACATTTCACATGATTTCCTTTGTCCAAAGTCTTTAATGTGTTGCTGAGGTTTCCCTTAACACAGAGTCTCTGATCCAACATGAAACAGCAATGTGTACTAACACCCAAGGCTAACTAGCACCCAGGCTAACCAGCACCCAGGCTAACCAGCACCAAGGCTAACTAGCACCCAGGCCAATCAGCACCCAGGCCAATTAGCACCCAGGCTAACCAGCACCCAGGCTAAACGGCACCCAGGCTAACCAGCACCCAGGCCAATTAGCACCCAGGCTAATCAGCACCCAGACTAACCAGCACCCAGGCTAACCAGCACCCAGACTAACCAGCACCCAGACTAACCAGCACCCAGGCTAACCAGCACCCAGACTAACCAGCACCCAGGCTAAACAGCACCCAGGCTAATTCGCACCCAGGCTAAACGGCACCCAGGCTAACCAAGCGTGCTGCCTCTGTGCTTGTCTCTGTGTTTTGTGGTTGAATGGGGAATCCTTCCCCTGGATGTAACACTACACCCTAACCCCCCCCCTCCCCCCCTCTCCCGCCGCCACCCCCCCCCTGTACAGAACTCTCTCTATACACATGTGGCCTCTCTCTAATTAGACCCAGGTTTACTGGAGGGGGCTGGAGGTCTCGTGTGTGCATTTTGCGTGTGGCTGCCGTGTTTGGCTGTGATTATCTCCTGTAGCCTGCTTGTGAATGGTTGGCCCTGACCCCTAGCTGACTCGGCTGGAAGGGGGGCAGAGGGGGACTGGGGGGCCAGAGGAGATGGGGGTCTACCTGTGACATGTACTGCGCTGGAGGGGGGACGTGCTGGGGGCTGGTGTTGGCTTGTGGAAACTGAACTAGAGGTGGACTGGTCTGTGTACCCCACGGCTCTGGAGCTAATCACTGTTTACTAGTCTCATTTCCACTTCTCAGTGAGCTACTGTCACGCACAGTACCGCCAGAAGGAAGGAAGGGGGGGGGTAGCAGGGACGGGGGAGCAGGGGAGAGAAGGGACAGGGAGGGGAGCAGGAGAAGGGGAAGCAGGGAGAAGGAGCAGGGAAAGGGGGAGCGGGGGAGCAGGGGGAAGGGGGAGCAGAGAGGAGACGAGTAGAGGGGGGGAAGAGGAGGGGCGGGAGGGCAAGGAAGAGCGGAAACGAAAGGGGTGCAGGGAACAGACAGGGGGAGCAGAGAGAGCAGGGAGAGGGAGCAGGGAGAGGGGAGCAGGAGGGAGCAGGGAGAGGGGAGCAGGGAGAGGGGAGCAGGGAGAGGGGAGCAGGGAGGTGAGAGGGAGAGGGAGCAGGGAGAGGGGAGCAGGGAGAGGGGAGCACGGAGGAGCAGGGAGTGGAGCAGGAGGTGAGCAGGAGAGAGGGAGGTGGAACCAGGGAGATGGAAGCAGGGAGAGAGTGAAAGCAGAGCACAGAGGAGGAGTGAAACCAAGGGAGGTGAGCAGGGAGGGGAGCAGGATGGGGAGCAGAGAGGGGAGGTGCACAGCGGAGAGGGGAAGGGTGGAAAACAGGGAGATGGAGCAGGAAGGGAGGGGCAGAGGGAGAGGGGAGGTGATTAGGAGAGGGAGGTGTAACAGGAGGGAGCAGGGGAGGTGGAGCAGGGAGGTGGAGCAGGGGAGGGAGGTGGCAGGAGAGGCGGAGGTGAACAGGAGGGTGGAGTCAGGAGAGGGAGGTGAGCAGGAGGGAGAGTGGAACAGGGAGATGAGTAGAAGGTTGAGCAGGGAGGCTGAGCAGGAGAGGGAGGTGAGCAGGGAGAGGGGAGGTGGGAGCAGGGAGGGGAGCAGGGAGGAGCGGGAGATGGAGCAGGAGAGGAACAGCGGGAGAGGGACGGTGGAAGGAGGGAGAGGAACTGAACAAGTTGCATAGGGGAGAAGAGGCCGGGTATTTGGGGAGTTTGCCGCTGATGGGAACAATGGGGAAAGCAGTTTATCAACACAGTGACTCTGGAGTGTGGCCTCCCTCCGCCACGACCGATGAAA
>BROE01000009.1:707572-748037 GCA_036571765.1 Plecoglossus altivelis | reverse complement strand
CAGTCCTCCAGTCCCCCAGTCCTCCAGTCTCCCAGTCCTCCAGTCCCCCAGTCCTCCAGTCTTCCAGTCCCCCAGTCCTCCAGTCCCCCAGTCCTCCAGTCTTCTCATCCTCCAGTCCTCCAGTCCTCCAGTCCTCCAGTCTTCCAGTCCTCCAGTCCTCCAGTCCCCCAGTTCTCCAGTTCTCCAGTCTCCCAGTCCCCCAGTCCTCTAGTCCCCCAGTCCTCCAGTCTCCCACTCCCCCAGTCCTCCAGTCCCCCAGTCTTCTCATCCTTCAGTCTCCCAGTCCTCCAGTCCCCCAGTCCCCTAGTCCTCCACTCCTCCCATCCCCCAGTCTTCCAGTCCATCCATACAGAGAGAGACAGGCTGGAGAGGCCAGTTACAGGATACTGAGAGAAGCATCTTGTCTCAGTGAAGTGTCTCACTCTCTCCCTCTCCTTCCATTCATTTGATCCCTCAAAGCAGATACTGTTTGCATTGTGTGGATGTTCCCCTCCTCCCCAAACACAACCTGCAACCTGAAAGCACCCCTCTCCTCTGAAGCACCCCACCTCCCTACCCTCCGTCCTTCCCCAGCCCTCCCGCCTCCTCCTCCCCCCCTCCCCCCATCAGTTCGGGGCCTCATTTCGTGCTTGTAGCAACAGTAACTCTGCTTCCCTGACATGCCGTAACGACCCGGTCATAAATCCACACACTTAACTTCCAGTGCTGGGTCTGGGTCGGCGTGGTGACATGCGAGGGGGTGGAGCCCCCCCCAGGTGCCCCAGGGCGGAGCCCTGTGGGCCCCCCCTCTCTGCTGTCACGCGAGCGCTGCCCCCAGTCTGGACCCCAGCCTTCTTTACTGCAGCCTGCAGGGAAACCAGACTCCACAGACGGCTCCGGTCCACATCAATTTCACGAGCAAAGTTACGGGGAAATAAATCATTTCAAGGACTTATGAGAAGGGATCTGGGATGGGGGTTGGAGTGTGGGCTTCCTGGGGCTAATGTACAAAACCAAACTGTGTGTGTGTGTGTGTGCGTGTGCGTGCGTGCGTGCGTGTGTGCACTGTGGCGTGTTCCCAGTTCTGCTGCTCAGATAAGGTGTGATAACACTTCTAGGATAACAAGCTGTACTTTAAAATGTTCCCTCCAAGCGGAGGTGTGTGAATTATGCAATTAACTGTTCTGCAAGGATCAAGGTTCCTCCCTCTAGAATAATAACTAAATATTCAGATATCTGCTTAGCTAATTCTATTAGCCTAATCATATTTCCTCCTTACATACAGGCCTCTGGGATTAAGGCTTCTACCTTTACAGGTCATTTGAGATAGTCAATTAGGTTTTTACGAGGCAGGATTTGGCCCAGTGTCCGTAACATAAAATACTTACAAAGGACAAGCCATTCTTATGGAAACTAGAAATGTAGGTATTATAAAGCACACTCTGACTGTATCTTAGAACAATATAGACAGACTGACTGTAGCTGATAAGAACATGGACAGACTGACTGTAGACAGACTGACTGTAGACAGACTGACTGTAGCTGATAAGAACATGGACAGACTGACTGTAGACAGACTGACTGTAGCTGAGAACAACATGGACAGACTGACTGTAGACAGACTGACTGTAGACATACTGACTGTAGACAGACTGACTGTAGCTGATAAGAACATGGACAGACTGACTGTAGACAGACTGACTGTAGACATACTGACTGTAGACAGACTGACTGTAGCTTAGAACAACATGGACAGACTGCATCAAGACCTCAGCCTGGTGTGTCTAGACCTGGACAAGACTCGGAGGCGCTTGTGAAGAGGATGGTGTCCAGTCCAGATGTGAGAGATTCTTGGTGTGATACAGTCGCACATGCTAAAGGCTGGTTTAGGAGCAGTTTGGTTGTCGTATATCTATAAAGGACTCCTGGAGAGGAAGAACTCGGACCTTGAAGAGGAGCAGTTGTCTCTCTGTCCCGCAGCATCTCCCTCTCTCTCCTTATCTTCATTTCCTCTCCTCCCCTATCTTGTCTATGACCCTCTGTCACCCTCTCAATAACTCTCACTTCTCACTATTTCAGTCAAATAGAGGTTACTATGAGTTTCTTAGTCGTACGATGCAGCCCACAGAAGTTGCCTCTGAACCTGGAAGTGTGGATCTCGGCACTGTGAAACCATCTAAAGCATGACTACAAGACCTGATGTTCAGCTAGCTAGAGACTCCTCTCTCTCAGATGAGGAGCGTTTGAATCGTCAGTGTGGTCAGCCGGCCAGAGGCTTCTCTCACGCCCCTCTGTGGAACCCTGAGAAAGAGAAGAGTGGTGGGAGGAGGAGGGGAGTAAAATCAAACATGTGTGGCAGTAATTACCCTAGGTCTTGGCTGGCACGCTGGGTCATTTAGAAGATTCATCAGCCACAGATAAATAAACAGGGTTCCCTCTCAGTATGGCGCCCAACAAACCTCCAGGTAGTTCAGCTGGCTTCAGCCAGGCCCATGTGCAGCCCAGGCAGGGGAGCAGAGAGATGCTTTCCCTTCATGTCAAGATCCACTTCAGCTTCAAGATCCAGTTCAGATTCAGGATCCAGTTCAGATTTAGGATCCACTTCAGGATCCACTTCAGATTTAGGATCCAGTTCAGATTCAGGATCCTCTTCAGGATCCACTTCAGATTTAGGATCCAGTTCAGATTCAGGATCCACTTCAGATTTAGGATCCAGTTCAGATTCAGGATCCAGTTCAGATTTAGGATCCAGTTCAGATTTAGGATCCACTTCAGATTCAGGATCCACTTCAGATTTAGGATCCACATCAGATTTAGGATCCAGTTCAGATTCAGGATCCAGTTCAGATTCAGGATCCACATCAGATTTAGGATCCAGTTCAGATTCAGGATCCAGTTCAGATTCAGGATCCAGTTCAGCTTCAGGATCCAGTTCAGATTCAGGATCCACTTCAGATTGCTTCAGGATCCACTTCAACACAGCTACATCAGATGTCTCCTCAGTTCTCAGGACCAACCTGTCTGTTTGGGCGACTGACGGTACATTCGAGAAACATGACTCGAGAAAATCGTTCTGGACAAACCTGGTAACAAAGACCGCCAGCGGCCATATATGTCAGTGAGTAGAAGAAAATTTAATCGTCCTGTGTGATTTAAACTTGCACAAAAGTAGGCCTTAGGAGGGCCAATTTTGTGGTTTTAAGACTAGCACAATGAAACACATGTATTTCATCCCAGCCCCAATATGGTATTTATGCGCGAGGGTGATGGGTGGCTTGGCTGTGCTCTGCTTGGACTGATGGTCCTCTGTCTTCAGTGTGTAAGGTGGCATTAGGATACAGTACTATAGCATTACAGTACTGTAGTACTGTAGCATTACAGTACTGTATCAGTACAGTAGTTTTACAGTACTGTAGCATTACAGTACTGTAGTACTAAAGCAGTACAGTACTGTAGCATTACAGTATAATTTCAGAACTGTAGTACTGTAGCAGTACTGTAGCATTATAGTAGCATTACAGTACTGTAGTACTGTAGCAGTACAGTAGTACTGTAGCAGTACAGTAGCATTACAGTACTGTAGTACTGTAGCATTACAGTACTGTAGCATTATAGTAGCATTACAATACTGTAGTACTGTAGCGGTACAGTAGTACTGTAGCGGTACAGTACTGTAGCATTATAGTAGCATTACAGTACTGTAGTACTGTAGCGGTACAGTAGTACTGTAGCGGTACAGTAGCATTACAGTACTTAATAAAACAAACAATGAACACAAACCAGAAAACCATGGAAATACGGATTCAAATATCACTTTAACCATTTTATTTGCAGTTATAATCTCAGACACTAGTGATAATAGTTCAATCAACCGATAAAGCTAAGACATAGTTAGGGTTAGGAAACGGTTACTGTTTCTCTGTCCGCACTACCCACCTAATCTGCTCTGCTAGGATGTTCCATCAGAATCAGAAAAGCAATACTGCCCTCTACTGGATACATGCAAACAAGCTATCTTAATATTGAGTACATTGAAATTACGTGAAACCAACAACATGATTATTTTTTTGAGATAATTAGATTTCTGATACAATTACAGTATGGTACTAAAGGTATTAGTTTACCATACAGAACATTCTGTATGATACTCTAAAGTACCAAAATGAGCTGTTGCTAGTTGACATAGCTGTTCACTGTCTTCACCGTACTGCTGTTGGATAACTGAGAGCCTGGCCCAGCCTCCACACTGCGGCTGTTCTTGTAGTAATAAATGAAAAGGAAGAGACCTGGAGAAACAAGACATCACAGATCACAACAGGAAGTCCTCCAAACATCACACAGGAAGTCCTCCACACATCACAGATCACAACAGGAAGTCCTCCACACATCACAGATCACAACAGGAAGTCCTCCACACATCACACATTACAACAGGAAGTCCTTCACACATCCCACATCACACAGGAAATCCTTCACACATCAGAACAGGAGGTCCTCTACACATCACAACAGGAAGTCATCCAAACATCACACATCACAACAGGAAGTCCTCCACACATCACACATCACACAGGAAGTCCTTCACACATCAGAACAGGCGGTCCTCTACACATCACAACAGGAAGTCATCCACACATCACACATCACACAGGGAGTCCTTCACATAAGAACAGGAAGTCTGCCACACATCAGAACAGGAAGTCCTCCACACATCACAACAGGAAGTCCTCCATACATTCCACATCACAACAGGAAGTCTTTCACACATCACAACAGGAAGTCCTCCACACATCACAACAGGAAGTCATCCAAACATCACACATCACAACAGAATGTTTTTCTTCAGAAAAGCAGTAAGACGTAAAATAATATCACTCAGCAGTTTCACTTTTTGTAAGATTTGATTCAAGCCTAGAGATCATGTCTGGCTCCACCTTGGAAAGAGTTGATGATGGTGAAGATGTAGTAAGATGGGATGACCAAAGCTCCATAGCTAAAGAAAGCCAAGCCCCAAGACAGTCCCAGCATGGAGAACAAGGCCAGGATGGAGAAGGTGTTTGTGGGCGTGGAGCCTTTCGCCTGCTTGACTTTCTGCTTCCTCTGCAGCTGAATCTGTCGCACCACGATGATGAAGGTGATCATGTTGAAGATAAACACCAGCGTGTAGTAGCTGATGTTTACGCCGTAGTGAACCTGGACATCAGAAATCCAACACCTGAGAAAACAGGAGGCAGCTTCAGTCGGGAGGTTTCATTTCTACAACGTTTTTTATTCGATTTATACGTAATTGTTATTATGGAAGCGCAGTAGTGAAAACGTACATATCGACTGTGCTTCCATCATCCACTTGTATGGTTTTAAGTTCATATTTACTTAGACCGATGAGTATTGCCACAACAAGACCTGGAGTAACTGGACGACAGAACAAGGATATTTATAGAACTACAGATGTAAATATGTTAGAGGCACAAAGACTCCTCTGTTATCGTTCTCACCCCATCCGGAAATGTAAATCTTCACCAGGTAGCTTTTGATAGCAGTGTGTACATCTTTCATCTGCAAGAAAATGTGTAGGGCCTCCAAAAAGAACCAGGTAAATGTGGACAGCATGAAGTAATGCATGGCAGCAGCTATGATCACACAGGAGGCTGTGTTGCGTAGGGCAGCAATGGTCTGATTCAGTAGGAAGGTGAGGTTAAGGAAGATCAAGGATAGGAACAGATTCAGCAAGATCTTGGTGGTCGAGTTCATCTTGGCTGACCTGCGACACAGGAGGAAGTGACATATCGGGTTATCGACGTTTCAACCTTCTAAGCTTGATGATCTGTCAACTGTGAAACCATGACGACCAGGAAGGTTGCTTAGCAACCTGTTTGTTACCTCATAGCACACTGCATGAAGAGAGCTACTCCCAGGAAGAATACGGAGAAGCTGCAGCCTACGTAGGAGATGTACGACAGAGAGCTGATGTCCGCTTTGCTGATCTTACCTGCTTGAGACGGTGACTGAAACAGTTTGTAAAGGCAGTTGGTGAGGCAGAGCTGTACAGGTGAGTCAACACAAAAGGCATGTCTGCTGTACAGGTGTTCACAGGAGAGTAGGAGTCTCACCATTAAAACAGCAAAGAAGGATAAATGGGTGCAGTTGCATTTGATGGTGTTGTTGAAAAACTCAGTTTTACATCCGTCGGTTGTCCAGTTGACTTCCCCTGAAACACAAAGCTCACATATCTGGAACATTCCTGCTGGTAGAAGCGCTCTATTATCATGTTGTGTCTAAATCCTGGGACTATCTGAATGAGTCGGTACCTTTACCACTCCAGGAATTGCAAGTGAAATTCCATTCATTTGCTTTGCAATGTTCCATCTGGAAAATAATACAGACAGAATCAAGTCCCCCTGGTCTGTTTTGTTACACCTGTCTAAGACTGTCTCCCTCTGTCTCACCTGGTTGGTGCCTCACCTGGTTGATGCCTCTGTAGTGAATGTCGATGGTATCTGTGAGGTTGTCGATTTCAGCCTCCATTTTGATCCCTATTACCTCATCATTCAAAACTTTGCTTTTTAAACGATCCTGAAGAGAGTGGGTAGATGTATGGATTAAAATACATTTGCGAGACACATCTTGTATTCAACCTTGCTGAAGCATACTAGTCTACTGCGAGCGACAGCAGTCATAATCAGGTTGCCCCTGGTTACCAGGTCGCCCCTGGTTACCTGAGCCATGTTGACGAAGACAAGAACCCCAACAAATGTACCACTTCTGTTCACTGCCATGGCAACCGCCTCCTTGGAGACGTGCACGGACCTGTTGAACTCTCTCTGCAGAGCGTTCTCGCTGTCCACAATCTGCAGGACACACGGTGTCAGGGGTTAACACTGGGTGATACCATCATCTCTGCGTCAGGGGTTAACACTGGGTGATACCATCATCTCCGCGTCAGGGGTTAACACTGGGTGATACCATCATCTCCGCGTCAGGGGTTAACACTGGGTGATACCATCATCTTTGAGTCAGGGGTTAACACTGGGTGATACCATCATCTCTGAGTCAGGGGTTAACACTGGGTGATACCATCATCTCTGAGTCAGGGGTTAACACTGGGTGAACCTGGGACGTACCCTCATGCTTTTATTGGGTGAAAAGCCAAAGTTGATCTTGTCGATCTGCTTTGTAGGGAGTCTGCTCAACATTCCTTTGATCGTTCCCATGGAGATGGATGCTGTGCTGAGGTTGCCCATCATCGTCAGCACCGATGACAAGTTGTTCATCACCCCTCTAACACAGCAACAGTGGGATACAGTCAGGTTTATTTGAAAGTTTAAAAAAGAAAATATTTTACATATACCTTTCAAAGCTGTGAGTTTTCCAGGCAGTCGATTCGTTTTTTCATTGAGTGCGTTCAGCGCAACAATGACACTGCATGTATGAGCTAGGACTGATCATGTGACTGTGTGATCATGTATGAGCTAGGACTGATCATGTGACTGTGTGATCATGTATGAGCTAGGAATGATCATGTGACTGTGTGATCATGTGACTGTGCGATCATGTATGAGCTAGGACTGATCATGTGACTGTGTGATCATGTATGAGCTAGGACTGATCATGTGACTGTGTGATCATGTATGAGCTAGGACTGATCATGTGACTGTGTGATCATGTATGAGCTAGGAATGATCATGTGACTGTGTGATCATGTGACTGTGCGATCATGTATGAGCTAGGACTGATCATGTGACTGTGTGATCATGTATGAGCTAGGACTGATCATGTGACTGTGTGATCATGTGACTGTGTGATCATGTATGAGCTAGGACTGATCATGTGACTGTGTGATCATGTATGAGCTAGGACTGATCATGTGACTGTGTGATCATGTGACTGTGTGATCATGTGATACGCACGTAGCTGCAGCTGCGTTGATCTCGGCTCCTGTGCACCCCTCCACAGCCGGGAGCATGACCTCAATATCAGGCTCCTTCACTGGGTTGTCACACGTCAGGCAGGACTCAGGCCCCACGGATGGGACAGTCAGTATATATCTGCTTATATTAACTATCCCTATCAAAGATAGATTTGTTAAAACCCAATTGCACATCCGCAAATGACTTTACCTGTTTGTTGTGTGTCGTTGACCATAGAAAAAAATGACAGAAGGTAGAATAAAATACCTTTACAAGCAGTTTCATTGTACAAGGATTCCTTGTTACATGTTCTGTTGGGCTTGATTTTCATAACATGAAAGTCGTCTATAAAATAAGAGAAAGTCTTGAAGTGAGTCTTGCCTGTAGGGGGCGCTGTGTAACAGTTGATTCATTTACCCTCTAAGATCATTTTCTAAGCTGTCTCTATTCACTCCAAAGACAATCCCTCACCCCACCTCTCCACCCCACCTCTCCACCCTACCCCACCACCCCACCTCTCCACCCTACCGCCAACCAACCCACCCTCTCCACCCACAACCTCTCCACCCCCCCTCCCACCCCACCTCTCCACCCTACCCCACCACCCCACCTCTCCACCCCACCTCTCCACCGCTAGACCCACCACCCACCCTCCACCCACCCTCCACCCCACCCTCTCCCCACCCACCTCACCCTACCCCTCCAACACCCTACCCCCCCCACCCCACCCTACACCCCACCCTAACCACATCCACCCCCCCCAGCCCACCTCCACCACCCCAACCCCTACCCCTCCCCACCCTACCCCACCACCACCCAACCACCCTGGCCCCGCCCACTCCTCCCTAACATCAAACTTACCCAGCCCAGTTGAAGAGGTCCTTATTAAAAGTAGGAGGTCTGCAAATCCAATGTTTTAAGAATACTTATTGGAGAAATTCATCAGAGCCAACTCAGGCATTAAATAGGTACTCAAATCAGTAATGAGGATTCTCCAACATTCAAAGTTACAGCTTGGAATTTCTCTGGTTTTATCTAATTTCAATGGAGCAATGATAATTCACATTCACACAATTTTTCATCTACACAGACAGGGACGTCAATGAAGAAAGAAATTCAAGATTTAATAAACACCGCGCTCTCTTCTTCAGCCGTAGAACCAGATGTTCTGTAACATTAACAGACAGAAATAATATCTCCCAGTATTAGTTTACAGAAGCGGTCTGAAAATAATATGAATAATAAAAATGGTACTAACGATTTATATACTACAACATTTAAATTTGCTTGAACGAGAGCTGTTTCAGGTAAAATGTTTGATCTTAACTTGAGTAAAACATCGTTTATCAACCACTTCCCACGAGTGAATCGGACATGCACCATCACACTGATGTTTCTCAAAAAGATCTCTGTAACATTGGTCCATGCATTATCAGCATGCATGATTTGGATAGACGTTTGGACAAATGACTCCAAAGAAGAGTTTAGCTGTGGCCAGACAGAGAAGGTAATACACACATCTCTCCATGGCTACACTGTAAACAGACGACCCCAAATAACATCATCATTACTGCCCATCACAACAGTGCAATAAACTCACTATACACACACAAGACATACACCGCTAACTTTTAACATCACACGATTTTTGGGTCAGCAAATCCTGATGAATTCTTACCTGTTTGATGAGTGTGAACGAGTGTTGAAGAGGTATGTACAGTTCTGACCTCACTTCTGTCCACTGGGTGGAAAAGAAATGCTAGCTGTTTAGTCTTCATATTTACCTTGCAAATGAGATGTCATGCGTCCTCGAAGAACTTCGCCTGAAATCAACCCGACCTTATCATGATGAACTCTCTGGTTCCTAATATCTGAGTTGGATGTTTGATCCTGGCTCCTCTTTCAACACCATCTCGCACGTGTGGGTCATTTCTGGATGTCATCTGTATGTTAACAGAGGGGCATCAGATTCATGATTGTGACAACATTAAACACGCTGTGATGAACTGAATTCAGGACAACAAGAGTGTCACGTTCATAAATAATCAAGTTCAGTGGCAGAGGAGTGAGAGTTTGACTCCAAAGTGGGAAAAGTTGGATGTTTTGTCTGTTTTGAAAATTCTGTGGTATTGAATCCTGTCTGATGTTGTGTGGTTGTTGTGTGATGTTGTGCAGACCTCTGTAGGCACTGCTGTACCAAATATTCAAATAACATTTATAACGATGTGTGTACAGTATGATGCAAATAGTCCATTCAAATATAACCTTTTGACTGTTGTGTACAGAAACTGTAATCTTTTCTGACGATCACACAGGCTGGACAAGCACTTGCACCTGTGCTGAACTGGACTGCACAGGTGACCTCTGAGGCAGGTAGGAGGAGCCAGGTTACCATGGTGACACACTGATGATAGATCACATCATTAAGTAATCTGGGTTTTAAAACGCTGGACATTTGGTGACAAATGACCCCATAAATATTTTATTGTCAATATCAAATTCAGGAATGTGGTCCCTTGTTATAACAAAATAATACACGTTTGTGCATCTGTGAGCGTGTGTGTGAGAATGTGTGTGAGAGAGTGTGTGTGTGTGTGTGTGTGAGAGAGAGTGTGTGTGAAAGTGTGTGTGTGTGTGTGTGAGAGAGAGTGTGTGTGAAAGTGTGTGTGTGTAAGAGTGTGTGTGTGTGAGAGTGTGTGTGTGTAAGAGTGTGTGTGTGAGAGAGAGAGTGTTGATGTGTGTGTGTGTGTGAGAGAAGAGAAAGAGAGAGAGTGTGTTGTGTGTGTGAGACAGAGAAAAGGGTGGTGTTGGAAGTCGCCGTCCCTGAGAGCCACTGCTGTCCCAGGTGTTGGGTGTGCGTGTGTGTGTGTGTGTGTGTGTGAGAGAGAGGAGAAAGTCTGACCGAGCCTGACGGAAGCTTGAGTGTGTGAAACCGTGAGACTCCGCTGCCGCAGGAAGAGAGGAGACGAGAGATAGGTGTGTGTGCTGAGAGAGAAGAGAGAGAGTGAGAGAGAAGAAGGAGAGAGAGAGGAGAGAGAGAAGACGAGAGTGTGAGTATGATCCCTTCCAGCTCGAGGCCCTTAAGTCTTCCAGTCTCTCAGCTTTCAGACAGCCTAACTGTCCACAGCAACAATAGCTCCCTTGTGTCACCAGTTCACATCATATATAACCCTGAGACTGGGGCTTAGCGGATGTGTGTGGACGTGTAGATGTGTCTGCGCTCTGAGTACCATTCTACTGTGCTCTCTACTTGCCACTGTGCGACATCTACTTGTGAGCCCAGTAGCCTGTGTCTGAGTAGTCGTTGTTGCAGATGCGTGTAGTCAATCGTACTCCCGTATCGCTTAATTACGCAGAGCCCTGTGGTGAGGGTCATGCCTGACCAGGTGGGGTACAGAGTGCTGTGCCCATCCATTATGATTCGTAATTCGTAGTTTGACGTTGCATCGTGCTGGTGCGGGTGTGTGTGTGGTATCCGGTAGTCCGTGTGGTCGATGTCTTTCGTCGCTGTGTGTTACTGTTGATTTCTTGGCATGTATAGGGTGTGTGTGTATATGTGTGTGTGTGTGTTTTGTGTTTTGTGTTTTGTGTTTTGTGTTTTGTGTTTTGTGTTTTGTGTTTTGTGTTTTGTGTTTTGTGTTTTGTGTTTTGTGTGTGTGTCTGGTGTGTGGTGTGTGGTGGCGCTGTGTTTGGTCTGTGCTGTGTCATATGTATCCTGTGTTGGTACTGTATGTGTGTGTGTGTGGTATGGTGATCCAGGGTGCCCGACTTGAGAGTGCGCGCTGCTCGAGGACCTGCATAGTCGTGTGTGTGGGGAGTCTGTGGGCTGTGGTTGTGTGTGTGTGTGTGCGTCCGCCCTGCCCCTGTGCCCCCGTGGACTATGATAGCGTGCAAAGAAAGCACAACTCCTAGATCTCCAAGTCCTTCGCTCCTAACAGACCAATACCCCCTTCGCAATCTTCTCTCCAGAACCCACAATATCTAATCTCGTTATAGTTGTCTTCGATACCCATTACGGGACGGAACAGGACATATAGACCTCGGCCGAATTTACACAGCCCTCCCCCTGTCCACCGTGCGCATCCCCCCTCCTACAACGCTCTCGCTACTCCCCCAGATATCCTGCGTTAAGTCCTCGCCAACTGCATCATTATAGTACATTTCCACTCCACCCTCTCGGCCTCTCTGTCTCAGTGTCCCTACTTACCCCAACCTCGCTACCCCATCTACACCCCCCTCCTAAACCCCCCTCCTCTACACCCCCCTCCTACACCCCCCCCCCCTACAGACCCCCCTCCTACCACCCCTCCCCTACACCCCCTCCTAAACCCTCCCTGCTCTACACCCCCCTCCTACACCCCCCTCCCCTACACCCCCCCCACACCCCACCCCTCACCATGACCTCCTCTTACACCCCCCTACACCCCCATCCTACACCCCTCCTCTCCCTCCTCCTCTACACCCCCTCCCCTACATCCCCTCCCCTACACTGCCCCCTCCTTAACCTCCCCTCCCCTCACCCTCCCCTCCATGCAGCTGGAGTGTTTAACAGGTGCAGCCTTGTATTCTACAGCAGAAACCAGATATCCAGAGGTGAATGCTGCAGCTCAAGATCGCCCTCTTGTGTTTATTGAGATGAAGTGACCATCTAGATTCTGATGGCAAGAGATGGCAAAAGTCCACACATCCACCACTGAGGTAAAGGTACAGATGTTAAAAACGTCTGGTTAAACAATACTGACTGCATCTGTTTTAGAGTCACACTGGTAACTGGACTTCACAACATATGAAAACATAATAATCATTTTTTTAAAATAGGATAGAGGAGAAGAGGAGGGCAGAGTGGAGGAGGAGAGGAGAGGAGAGATGAGAGGAGAGAGGAGAGGAGAGAGATGAGAGGAGAGATGAGAGGAGTGAGGAGGAGAAGAGAGAGAAGGAAGGAGGAAAACAGAGTGAAGCAAGTTCTGTCAAAAACATTTTTCCAACCTTTTCAGGAAGTCAGTGACAGTGATAAGAACTCCATCTGATGACAAACACATTTAAGATACAGTCACATTCTGAACTGTCTGGATTTGACTTATTGATCAAACTTCCATTGACACGCTCCAACATAATCCAACAGCCCCCCCCCCCCCCCCCCCTCCCTCCTAACAGTGATGTCACTGGTTGCATGTGGAGAAATCAGACCAAACTAACCACGTGACGAGCTCCTCCACCACACCATCAGAAACATGGTTACTGACCATCATGAAACCTGGCTAATCTGTCATGTGACCATGACTGCATCAGACCAGTCTGACAGGGTCATTAGTTTCCATAGTTTCCGTGTCTCACGATCGTTTCCCTGGCAAGATGATGAATGTGTTTCAGGTTGAGGTCCAGTCTTGGATACACTAATTGATTGTGTAGTTGATGTTTAGTACTTATTGGTAGTGACAGTGACTGCATGTCTTGCTGTTTGGTGCAGAGCCTGGTTACAGTAAACAGCTGTGTGTGTGTGTTCAGAGAGGTGTGTGTTGTGTTACTGCAGGTGTGTGTTTAGAGAGGCGTGTGTTGTGTTGCTGCAGGTGTGTGTGGTCAGAGAGGCGTGTGTTGTGTTGCTGCAGGTGTGTGTGTTCAGAGAGGCATGTGTTGTGTTGCTGCATGTGTGTGTGTTCAGAGAGGTGTGTGTTGTGTTGCTGCAGGTGTGTGTGTGTGTGTTCAGAGAGGTGCGTGACAGGTCTGGGTTGCTGCAGGTGTGTGACAGGTCTGGGTTGCTGCAGGTGTGTGACAGGTCTGGGTTGCTGCAGGTGTGTGACAGGTCTGGGTTGCTGCAGGTGTGTGACAGGTGTGTATTGCTGCAGGTGTGTGACAGGTGTGTGTGTGTGTGGTCAGAGAGGCATGTGTGTGTGTGTGTACTTTTTGTGCAGGTGTGTGTGTGCAGAGAGCGTGTGTTGTGTTACTGCAGGTGTGTGTTTAGAGAGGCGTGTGTTGTGTGTTGCATGCAGGTGTGTGTGTTCAGAGAGGCGTGTGTTGCGTTACTGCAGGTGTGTGTGTGTGGTGGTCAGATGCAGGCGGTGTGTTGATGTTACTGGCAGGCGGTGTGTTAGGGAGGAGGCGTGTTTGGTGTTGTGGCAGGGTGTGGTGTGTTCAGAAGAGGTTGCGTGTTTGTTGCTGCAGGTGTGGGGGTGTGTTGCAGAGAGATGTGTGTGTGTGTTGTGTTACTGCAGGTGTGTGTTTAGAGAGGCGTGTGTTGTGTGTGTTGCAAGTGTGTGTGTGTGTGTTTCAGAGAGGCATCGTGTTGTGTTACTGCAGGCGTGTGTTTAGAGAGGGGTGTGTTGTGTTGCTGCAGGTGTGTGTGGTCAGAGAGGCTCGTGTGTTTTTTACCTGGCAGGGGTATTTGTGTGTGTGTGTTTGTGTGTTTGTGTTTTTGTTTGTGTGTGTTTGTGGTGTGTGGGTGTGTGTTCAGAGAGGCAGTGTGCTGTTGTCCTGCAGGTGTGTGTGTTCAGAAGAGGTGTGTGGGTTGTGTTGCTGCACGGTGTGTGTGTGTTCAGAGAGGTGTGTGTTGTGTTGCTGCAGGTGTGTGTTGCAGGGAGTCACCAGCTCAGCACTGTACCGCTAATTATTATTAGATGCCCCATAATGGAGCTGCTGCCTCCTGCACAGCGCTCAGTTTCCCAGCCCTGCAGCACAGAAGCAGGCAAAGCTATGCTACTGGGATCCATGTCGGCTCTTGTGCAGCCAACCTGGCGATACAGTGACAACAATAACAACAGCTGGAGCGCCATGTCTTCATGCCACCCAGGGCTAGGCTGCTCCTTACCTCCTACTAAACTGAGGTTCACACACACACACACACACACACACAACACACATGTACACACACACACGTTTACACTACACACATTTACACCACACAACACACACACACAACACACAACTACACACAAACACAACACAACACAGGACAGACACACATAGAGCACACACACACACACACAGACACACACAAGCACCAAACACAACAACACACTACATACCCCACACACTACACACACACACACCCAGGAACACAACATACACACACACACAGACACACACACACACACACACCAGACAGACCAACACATAGTATCACAGACACACCCCACAACATGACACACACACACACACACCCAGACACACACCACACACAACCAACAGGCACACACAAACACACACTACACACAGACCAGACACACACACACAGCACACACACACAACCACAGACCACACACACACACACTGATACACATAAACCGATACACACACACACACAAAAAAAAAAAAAAAAAAAAAAAAAAAAAAAAAAAAAAAAAAAAAAAAAAAAACACACACACACACATCTATCATACACACACACACACACACACACCCAGACAGACACACACACACACAGACAGACCCACACACCACACACACAAACACACACACACACACAGACCAGACCACCAACATATAGACACTATCACAACACACACACAAGCACATACCACACACACACAACACCACACACAGCACCACACACATAGAACACAGGCCAGACAGCACTATCGACCACACACACCATAGACACACACCATAGACACAGACACACACGACACACACACAGGACACGACACATAGACCACAACACACACACACAGACAGGACACACACACACACACACCCCACACACACACAGGACACAAAGGGAATAAGGGTCAATTAAAAAGATCTGAACTAAAAGCAGTGGTGACTCTCTGTAGTGAAGGGTGCAGTGGGGCAGTGCAGTGTGGCAGTGCAGTGGGGCAGTGCAGTGGGGCCATGCAGTGGGGCAGTGCAGTGTGGCAGTGCAGTGGGGCAGTGCAGTGGGGCAGTGCAGTGAGGCCATGCAGTGGGGCAGTGCAGTGGGGCCATGCAGTGGGGCAGTGCAGTGGGGCAGTGCAGTGGGGCAGTGCAGTGGGGCCATGCAGTGGGGCAGTGCAGTGGGGCAGTGCAGTGTGGCAGTGCAGTGGGGCAGTGCAGTGAGGCCATGCAGTGGGGCAGTGAGGCAGTGAAGTAAGACAGTGCAGTGTGTGTCATACAGAACTCATAGTAATCAGTAATTACCACACTGCTTGGAGTTGGCATACTGTTGCTTAGTAGTAACGTGACTATGAAGACTTTAGAGTGGCTTGAGTGTATGTTGGAATGTGGGACATGAGAGGAGCGGTATGTGTTTTTGGGGTGGGTTGTGGTATGGCCTATTGGCATTTTCGCTGTCCCTACTGGTTGTGTGTGTGTGTCTTTGAGAGAGGGTAAAGTACCTCTGACCCTTCTATGTGGGTCAATTAAATATGTCCAATGTGAGTGTGGGCAGCTTTGAGGGGGTGAGGGGGGGGGAGGGGGGGGTGAGGGGGGGGGTAGGCGGGTGACGGGGGGGAGCCCGCCTAAAAGAACCCATGCAGAAACAGAGCAACGACCAACCAAAAGAGAACAGGTGCCCCACCATCGCAGCACTACATAACACACATCAACTCATCACAATACATTCATCATAGGCCATTGCACACAATTACAACACAAACTTTCTCTCTCACACACACACTCACAAATGACACACACACAATTTCTACTGCTGTAGCCCTCATCAAATGATGGATGGTAAACATACAACTTGCACACAAGCTTTACGGACCACGACAGGGCCCCCAGGAGCAAGAGAAGGCAGCAGGAGGGGGCAGGGAACAGCACGGACAAAGGACAATTACACACACTCACACACAATTACACACACAATGACACACACTCACTGAAACACACTCACACACACACACACACACACACACACAATTACACACACTCACACACACATACACACACACACACACACACACACACATAGCAAGAGTCATTGGCACCTACTGTTTATATTGGTTGATGTTGAATGTCATTCTGCCCCCAGTCAGATACAAGGATGGTTCATCTGCAGGTGTGATGGATGAAGCTCTATCACACTCAGGACATCATGTCTGTCCTGGGTGACTCTTACCCTGTTGTTAGTGTGTGTGTGTGTGTGTTTGTGTGTGAGTGTGTGTTTGTGTGTGCGCGTGTGTGTATGTGCGGTGTGCAGATGTGTGTGTGAGCGTGTGTGTGTGTGTTTGTGTGTGCGCGTGTGTGTATGTACGGTGTGCGGATGTGTGTGTGAGCGTGTGTTTGTGTGTGTGTGTGTGTTTGTGTGTGTGTTTGTGTGTGTTTGTGTGTGTGTGCGGTGTGTGGATGTGTGAGTGGTGTGTGTGCGGTGTGCGCGTGTCTGCGCATGTGTGAGTGGTGTATGCGTGCATGTGTGTGTGTGCATGTGGTGTGTGTGTGTGCCTGTGTGTGCGTGCATGTGGTGTGTGTGTGCCTGTGTGTGAGCAGTGTGTGCGTGCATGTGTGTGAGCGGTGTGTGTGAGCGGTGTGTGTGTGTGTGGTTTGAGTGTGTGTGTGCGGTGTGTGTGTGTGTCTCACTGTGTGTAGCCATGATGGATGGCTCTGTGTGTGCATGTCTGAGTGGTGTGTGCCTGTGTGTGCGGTGTGTGTGTGCATGTGTGTGTGCATGTGTGTGAGCGGTGTGTGTGTGTGTCTCACTGTGTGTAGCCATGATGGATAGCTCTGTGTGGTGAGGTCACTGATAGCTTTACTGCCCACTGTAAAACATGATCGGCATCTGACTGAGATATCACAGATATAAATCAATTGGCTGTAAACTCAAGTTACCAGAGCAGAACCATACAGCCCACCTCTGCTAACTATAATCCATATATGTAGGAGGGGAGAAAGGGCGGGAAAACTGAGGAGATAAAAACAACATAATTAATGACCTTGAAAGCTTAAAATGGCAAAACAAAACAGGGTGGTTGTGTTTCTCCTATTAACATTTCATTGCTTCTCATTTAGCAGGTCGCAGGTTGGCACCCTACACCGGCCAGTACCTCAGGCCTCCACATCAACACCACCCACCCAGACCACAGCAACACCACAGCAACACCACAGCATAGCTGCACTGCTGTGGAAAGATCAAGTGGACGAGAGTTATTAGAGGGAATCAACCATGACTAAAGTATTGTTCCCCTGCTGGTGATGTTGAGACTACACCATGACAACCAGTGTTTACCCTATTTACCCTGCCTTTGGACTCAAGGGAGCTGTGAACTAGGGGGCTGGGGGGTGGGGTTACTGGGGGACTAGGACCAGGGGGCTGGGGGGCTGGGAGACTGGGGCTGGGGGGCTGAGAGACTGGGGCTGGGGGACTGGGGGGCTGGGGTTGGGGGACTGGGAGACTGGAGCTGGGGGACTGGGGGGCTGGGGGGCTGGGGGACTGGGAGGCTGGGGCTGGGGACTGTTAAGCCCCTCCAGGGTGCCGGGTGTGGGGACACACAGAGGTGTGAAGAGCTTTGGAAAGCCAGGAGTTCCAGAAGCTGTAAAAACAGACTGACTCGCGTCACAGAAGCTGACTAGCATCACAGAAGGGTGTGAAAAAGAAGGAGAGGGCTCACAGAGGAGTGAGAGAAACACAACTAAAAGCACAGGAATGTGGGAATAAAGGGATGAGCTGGGAGGACAGGACTGTGGGGGATACCTACTGGGAGATACCTGCTGAGAGAGACCTGCTGAGAGAGACAGCAGGTCAGAGATGAGGTGATTTGTTTTTAGAGTTAAACAGTTTCTGGTGCTTCTGTAGTTGTCTAATGTTACATGATTCTGCTTAGTACCTCACAGTAAAGAGTTTCTAGGCTGACTCACAAGCCACAATTGGAACAGAAATACCTCAGTCTCCCCACATCGCCTCACCGAATTTCTAACACATCTTGCTCTTCATAGACTGGCCGTTTGTGTTGTCAACCTCATCACAGGGACCGTGACCAGAGAGGTGTGTGTGGTCCTCCATGACACACCCACACACCCAAGCCCTCCTCTCTCCATCCCCTCCCCCGCTCCCGCATGAGTCAAGCGGAGCAAGGCCACAAGATCTAAGTGGTGACCTCACTCGGAGCGACGCCCTCGGATCCATGACCACCCAGAGGCGAAGGTTTCATCATGTTTCTGTCTGGAACCCTTGGAAGGCGACTGTCCCATCCACCAAAGCCCTCCTCCTGCCAGGGCGTTGGCAGGAGGAAGTGACATCAAGTTCAAATTGAGCTTTATTGTCATTCCGCTACATGCGGGGGCATACGGCGGAACGAAATGTCGTGCTTCACAGAACCACGGTGCTACATAAGTACAGGCATACAACAGCACAGGCATACAACAGTACAGGCATACATAAGTACAGGTATACAACAGTACAGGCATACAACAGTACAGGCATACAACAGTACAGACATACAACAGTACAGGCATACAACAGTACAGACATACAACAGTACAGGCATACAACATCATCCAGCGTGTTTTGTGTGCGTTGGATCCCAGCCAATTGAACGTGCTCTGCTCCTGACTGGAGGTGAGGCCTACCTATCATAATCCTGTCCACCACAGGGGCTGAAAAAGACTCTCTCCCTCCCTCCCGCTCCACCCCTCTCCCTCCCTCCCTCCCGCTCCACCTCTCTCTCCACCCCTCTCTCTCCCTCCCTCCCGCTCCACCTCTCTCTCCACCCCTCTCTCTCCCTCCCTCCCGCTCCACCTCTCTCCCTCCCTCCCGCTCCACCTCTCTGTCCACCCTTCTCTCTCCACCTCTCTGTCTCTCTTCCTCCCACTCTGGCTGAGAAACACCCTGGCTGCTCCTGGTCCCACCTTCATAGTCCAGTCAGATCACAGCTCAGCCTGAGAGGACTGGACCTGTTTGATGAGTTACTCCAACATGCAGCATTCTGATTCAATATGTTGATGATCACAGCCCCTTCCGGCTTCCATTTCCTCCAGGATGAATCAGGTTTTTGGAATTTAACTAAACCCAAACAGATTGAGACCAGAATTAGAATCAGAATCAGTTTCATTTGCCATGCAAGATATACAAGCACATAATTTACTGTGGCAGGAAAGTGCAAACATAGAACATACAGTATATGTAGCATAACGAAGGTAGATGAAAATATAATAAAATAAAAATCTAATAAATCTAAGAAGAAAGCACTGAAACGTATGGTTGTCCTTCCCAGGGTCACTGGTGGTGGTGTTCCCCTGCGGGGGGTTCTCCTGAGGGGGTTTGGGGTTCCCCTGTTCCCTGCTGACGCAGGACTTTCACACCCTATAACTCCCCCAGCTGGACTTTGGAGAGGGTCTTTTGTCAAACATGAGGTCATCACGGACAGAGCAGCAGGTGGCTGGAGTGTGTGAGTGTGGTCTGAAGTAGGGTGCTCCAGTAAACTCAGTACATTAGCCTGACAAAGGAGAGGATTAAGGAATTTACAGAGAGACCCCACTGAGCCTTCAGCCTACTCATCTACATACAGCACACTGACCCCTGCTATGCCCAGCTCTACTCTGCTCTACTCTGCTCTGCCCTGCTCTGCTCTGCTCTGCTCTACTCTACTCTACTCTACTCTGCTCTGCTCTGCTCTGCCCTGCCCTGCTCTACTCTGCTCTACTCTACTCTACTCTACTCTGCCCTGCTCTGCTCTGCCCTGCCCTGCCCTGCCCTGCTCTACTCTACTCTGCCCTGCTCTGCCCTGCTCTGCTCTACCCTGCCCTGCTCTACCCTACCCTGCTCTACCCTACCCTGCTCTGCACTGCACTGCTCCTCGCCAACCTTCAGTTTTCTTTGGCAGTCTTCCTTAACAACTCTCTTCTGTCCTGCTGGACAAACAGAACCACACGATGAGGTTACGACAGGCTTCTGGTCTCAGTGTAAACCAGCGACGTGTGAGAGGCTGCTGACCCTGTGTGACAGGCTTCATCAGTAGACTGAACTGGATGGAGATAAGCCCCAAAGAAGACGGCCAGATTACCCTTCCAGGGGAAAGGTCATGGAGAAAACAACAAGACCATCATGACATCCTGCTCCGACTGAGGAACACAAACAAGATGGATTGGGAGGATGTCTTTGACAGTCTGAGAATAGCGAAGCAAGAGTCTCTCTTCTGTTCCAGCTGCTCATCATGGAAGGCAGAGACACAAGGGGGAGGACACAGGAAGCTTCACTGTCTGATATGAGGAATCAATAAAGCTGCTTTTATATCAACTTCTCAGGGAGGAATGACCCAGAATGACTCTGATTGGCTTATCAGTAGAGATCCTGGGGATCTGGTCTGTGTGGTTCTGGGCTTCTTGCCCCAGGGGCAAGAGAGCGAGAGCACTGAGATGTTTATCTTTGGGAAGGCTGTTGGCTCAGTGAGTCTAGTCTGCCATGTGTGCCCCCTCCAGGCATCAAATATGGATGTTAATCCATATGTTAAAGAGTCTTCATGCATGAATATTTAACATTCCAGCAGAGACACACAGCAGAGCGTTGATTTCTCTGACACTTGTGCAGGGAGAGGAGGAGAGCTCTCGCTGACCAGCCTTCCTGCTTTCATGCCACGCTCTGATCAATAAATCATCCCCTCCGACGAGACGAATCGAAAGACGGGAATTTCAAACGCGACTGCCAGCCGAAAGCAAAACAAAGAAGAAGAGAATTTTACCACCCGACTCAGCGATGAGTCCAAACATCAAAGACAGTGTTATCAGTTTGTGCTGTGAGTGTGAATGTGTGTGTGTGTGTGTTTGAAGGAGAGGGTATTGATCAAGACCCTCAGAGAGGTGTGTAGAGTTCAGGTAAACAGTAGTCCTCATCTCTGGCTGGACCCCCCCACCCCTCGGATCGCCCCCCCCCCCCCCGCTTGTGTGACAGGGATGTGGGGCGAGTTTAGTAGAGGGAGGGGGGGTCACAGGTGAAAAAAAAACAAAAGCCGGCTGGGGAGAGGGCTAGGCAAAAACGCAAGACGAACCCCCCCCCCCTGTCGGCCCCCCAGTGAGACATGCGCTGAGGAGCCGAGAGAGAGAGTTGCCTCCCAGGGTTACTAGAGTGGGCGTATTTCCATCAGGCTCTACTCCGGAGTGACCCCTCATACAGCAGCTTCTGGATGCAGCATGGTGTCAGCTGGCTTCCAACACACACCTGCAGCTGGATGAGCGATTATGTGCTGGTCTGTTCAGGCTTTAGGTGTTTGGAATCAGAAAGATGGTATGGCCAGCCATTCGGGTGCCTATCCCGAGGTGGATTATCCAGAAAAGCACTTATCTATCTGATGCAGCTGATGTTTCAAATGCACCTTGAGACGATCTGGTGTTATGTGTGTGTTGTGTTATGTGTTGTGAAGAGAGGTATTGTCAGACTAGAGAGCTGTGTAGATTCAGCGTAACGTTCTCATCTCTGCTGGCCCCCCCCCCTGGGACCCCCCCTCCCCCGCTCTGTGACGATGTGAGGGAGGGGGTCACAGGTCCCCCCCCTCCCCCCCAGTGAGACATGCTGGAGAGAGAGAGAGTTGCTCCAGGGTTGCATTTCATCAGGTCTCTCTGCAGTGACCTCCATCCAGCAGCTCTGGATGCAAGCATGTTTCATGCTGGTTCAACACACACTGCAGCTGGATGATTATGTTGCTGGTCTTCAGGCTGTTGGTGTTACAGACTTATGGCAGCTTTCCTATCCAGTTTTTCCAGCAATTATTATCTGATGGCCAGCTGAGTTTCAAATGACTACGTCTTATTTTGGTGTGCCTAATTAACAATAAATTATCTACATTTAATTGCTAACTGGATCTAGATCTAATTGCTCCCACTTGAGAGGAGACCCTTGCCCTTTCATTAATATTAGACGAGTATGTTCCCCCGTGTCAGGCAGGAGTGTGCTTTGATGTGAAGCCAGCTTTCTTATCGGAATAGCGGTGTGTATTGATCGTTCAGCAGATAGAGCCACAATCAAAGGGATTCCTTCGGGGCGGTCGACTAGCGGTCACTTCATACACCGAGAATGTGGTTTTAGTACCAGTCAGTCACGGGGGAATGCGGGTGGACTCTTGCAGGTCCAGATCCGAATGTTTTCTCAAAAGACCCGATTCAAATGTTTTAGTTTAAAAATGGGTTTGTAATTTTCGGCACGCGCACCTTCACGGTCACTGTAATTATTGTATTAAAGCCTAATTCCCAGCAACACAAAACGGTGGGTTTAAACATAGCTTACTAAACAAAGCGGGCCGTGTGTTGTGACAGCTAGGTCTGGTTGACAGCTGCATCAAAATAATCGAGCTGTTCGCAAAGTCCCGTCAACAACCTAAACTCTCTCGCCTTTGTCGTCAGTTTATTTTAACGTTACTCATCAGCGGTCCATCAAGATCAGTCGGAATTTAGATGACTGTAGCAGTAGGTAAGGTTGAATTTATTGAATGAGGAATAAATATGGGAATGAAATGTTTGCCAGTTAATATAGTTCTGTACTCATAAAGTTGTGTATATATACATATATGATAATAGTTGACGTTAACGTTGTACGTGTGTGTGTAAACTATATCCGCTGGTTTAATCAGAGATAGTTAGCTAACTATTGTAAAGTTGACAAGGTTCGAGCCAAAATGACGCCTGGTCCCCCACGCGTCACTTCCGCATTGTGCACAAACCAAGGTAACAACTTCCAGTAGCTAACAGTTACGCTATTTCTCTCACACATTTTTTTTAAAACTAGGAGTTCAAGTGATCTTTAGGAAATTACGATAACATTGTACATTTGATTCCATGCAGCTGCCCTTCAAGCAAGCGTAAGAATGGGTTCAAATTGTAGCCAATGTTTCGAAATACATGACAATTACAATCGTAGGCTATAAGTTTGTCCAACTTACACAGTAAACGTATTCGACAGTAACATTAGCAAGGCTATCTTGTCAATCAATTTTAGCTACATTACAACGTACTAAGAGATCAGCTGAAATTACTGTGAGAAAAACTACAATCTGAACAGGCCAAGAAATGATCCTAGCCGACCGAGTGTTAGGGAGGAGTTGCTATAGCGACATAAGTTGTCGCAGGGAAATTTCACAACATTCATCTCAGCTGCGAATGTAGTGAGGTTTTCTCTACGTAAACATACATGACCTCTTCCTTATCACTCATTTGACAGGCTGCTAGCGGCCAAGTCACAGCAAATGATCTCATTCAGATGTTCATTACGGCTAACTGACACAGTTCAGCTATCAAGCTAACAAGGACTGACGGACCCACAACAAACATCTGCGCAGGACATCTCTAGAGGAGGAAGATGTGTGTTTTCCACAGTGAAGGTAGAAAATATATCCATATTTTATCTTTTTAAAATCTCATCGTTATTAAATTGTTTTCTTGAGCTAGGTGTTAAAGTACTGTCTGATTATCCAGGCTTTGCTGGGATTCTGTCAACTGGCCAATCAGTGAGCTCCATTCTGAGGACAGAGAGAGGAGACGTGTTAAGCAGGATGAGCTGTTTTCAGCTTGGCTTTTAACCTTTCATCTCCTCACATGCTTCTATATGGTACTGTAATGTCCAACAAGCTGTATAGAGACGCATTACACATCCCCTGAAGAGCCCATCCCTACTCTGGTCTGCTCAATGCTGTGTTAAAACACTCAGTCACATGTTTGTAGCCATTAATGTACGACATGTTAAAAAGAATTTAGAGGTCTCATATTTGTCTGAGTACATAATGGTTTGGTATCTATAAAGCAAGTCATGTTTCTTCGTCAACACTTAGCTAATGGCCATTAAGAGCTCTGTAAAGTCCCAGTTTCATCATCAATACTCCATAAGTGCCCTGTAGACCACTGCAGGGTCTGCTGGAATTCTCCTGTATGGTTGCTGTTGATGTCTCGTCCAGACTGACTGACAGCACTTTTGTTTTCTGTGTATTAGAGAATCTGACTTCATCTCTGCCCACAAGGGGGTTCACGTAGCTCTGCCTGGAGGTCAGCTCTCACTTGACCCCTGAGTCTGGCACCACACACACACACACACACTCACATACACGCACTCACACGCATACACACACACATACACGCACTCACACACATACTCACTTACACACATACTCTGCGTAGCACCGGGTGGAACGGACTGAATGACCCCTCTACACACACTCACACACACACACACACACACTGACACACATATACACACACACACACTGACACACATGTACACACACACACACACTGACACACATATACACACACACACACTCACTCACAAAGAATGTGCCAGCAGAAGCACACACACATTTGCACAGAAATGCAGCGAAGACACATTTATAGTTTTTCTCTCTCTCCACTCCCCCTCTCCCCTTCCCTCCCTCCCTCCCTCTCCGTCCCTTCCCCCCACCTCCTCCCTCTTCCCTCACCCTCCTCCTCCCTCTCTCCTCCCCTCCCCCTTTCCCTCTCGCTCTCAACCCAACACATGAGGTCAGTGTTCCAGAGAACTGTATATCAGCCAGACTGGGGGCTGTCAGTCTGTCATGTTTCCCTTACTGCTCATCAGGGCTCCCTATAAATACTTAATGGAATATACATTAAGAGGCATCCATGGACTGATATACGGTGTTCTTCCCCAGCTAATATTTCAGAAGACTGTATGTGCGCAGGATTAAATGATTGATTTTGTATCGTTGGTGTTTGTCTTGGATGAATGATTCAGGGTTGTACCTTGTGACACCTCGGTATATTCTATTACAGTGGCTCTCCTGGTTTTCATCAACAGCTCGTTTAGACTGTAGCCTGAATGAAATCACCATTATTTGAAACTGATAGAGATGAATAATGAAAGGGCTGAGATGAAGATCAAACATCATGACGTCATGAATGTGTTGCCATGGTGAGAGGTTATGTGCCCGCGAGTGTGTAGTTTGTGTGTGTGTGTGTGTGTGTGTGTGTCTGTGTGTGTGTGTGTGTGTCGTGTGTGGTGGGAGCAGAGGGCGGGTGTGGTGACTTTCTCTGGGAGTGTGTGTGCTAAGTATGGGAAAGGAAAAACTGTGAGGTCAGCTCCTGATTGGCTGTCCATGTCAGGGGTCAGATGACTCCTAAACGCTTTGTTTACAGTTTGGCCTATGTGGCTGGGGACGGCCGTACAGAGGCCTAAAGAGGACATAAAGCACCACAGTTTATGAACGTACTTTTTAAACGTCTAGACTGAGTCTGTGTCACGCCAATGAGACTGTAGAAACAACTCAACCTTCACTGTGACTTGCAGGCGATGATGGTGATGATGATGATGATGATGGTGGTGATGATGATGGTGATGATGATGATGATGGTGTTGGTGATGATGATGGTGATGATGATGTTGGTGTTGGTGATGATGATAGTAATGAGGATGATGATAGTGATGATGATAATGATTGATGACCAATTCTGATCACAAAGTTTCGGCAGGTGATAGGACATCTGACAGACAGGTCTACACCAACCCTGCTGGACGTCTGACAGACAGGTCTACATCAACCCTGCTGGACGTCTGACAGACAGACAGGTCTACACCAACCCTGCTGGATGTCTGACAGACAGGTCTACACCAACCCTGCTGGACGTCTGACAGACAGACAGGTCTACACCAACCCTGCTGGACGTCTGACAGACAGACAGGTCTACATCAACCCTGCTGGACGTCTGACAGACAGACAGGTCTACACCAAGTCTGCTGGACGTCTGACAGACAGACAGGTCTACACCAACCCTGCTGGACGTCTGACAGACAGACAGGTGTACACCAACCCTGCTGGACGTCTGACAGACAGACAGGTGTACACCAACCCTGCTGGACGTCTGACAGACAGACAGGTCTACACCAACCCTGCTGGACGTCTGACAGACAGACAGGTGTACACCAACACTTCTCTACACACTAATATCTGGCCGGTGAGAGGTATGATTTTAAATTCCATTATTTTTGGATCAAAATATAACGCGTATCTAAATAATTGTACGTTTGGCTTGTTTGTTATGAGTGTCCTAAAGTAGGTAAATTCCTCTCCTGAAACTGCAGTAAGCCCCTTGTGAGGGGGGGTCTCTTGGTTCATTCACAGGTACCAGACAGGTGAGTTTGGAGAGGGTTTTGTTTAATAGCTCTTGAATGTACCAGGTCCAGCTCAGGTGACAGCTGGCTTCAGGCTGGTGCTGGGTAATTATCCGGGCCAGTGTAAGTACAAATTGCTGGGACCAGATCTTGAAAGGGTTTGCTGAAGCATGTCAGTCAGGTGCTGGCAAAGAGATGATGCTCTTTAACTGGCTGGTAACTCTCACTGATCTCCCCTACTGCATACTGTACGCATACACACACACATACACACACACACACACACGTATAGACACATACACATATGCACACACATACACACACACGTATATACACATAGGCAAACACACGCATACACACACTCACGCATACACACACATGCATGCATACACAAACACACACATACATGCACACACACATGCCCCTGCACACACATACACACACGCATATACACACACATACACCTGCATACACACACACACATGCCCCTGCACACACATATACACACACGCATACACACACATGCCCCTGCACACACATACGCACACACGCATGCCCCTGCGCACACACACACACATACACGCATATACACACACACGTGCACAAAACACACTGACATGTGCCCTTGTATTACCATACACAAACATACATACGCTTGCACACACATACACACCTCAACAGACACACAATCACTTTATTGAAATGGTTTTACAGTACTCAAAGAGATTGACTAGCAGCAGCAGGGTAGCTAAATCCCTTTGCTTCTTGCTGTGATATTGTGGCTTATTGTTTACCCTCACCATAACAGGACCAGGTGGTCTGGTTTAAGTCATATTTGATGTCCAACACACAGCAGCCTGGACTTGAGAGAGTGACATCAAGCTGTGTCTAAGCCGATAACGCAGCAACACACCTGCCGTTGTTATGTGGATACAGGATTAGCGGCCATGTTGGCTGGGCTGCTGTTTGAACCAGAACGATGTCTAACCGGGGAAATCCTGGATGAAAGGACCGTGCTACTGAGAAGACTAGGGGAACATCTACATATCAAAGGTTTGAGTTACTTCGAGACAGACTTTTGGGATGTGTGTTTGTGCGTGTGTGCATGTGTGTGTGTTTGTGCGTGTGTGTGTGTTTATTTGTGCGTGCGTGTGTGTGTGTTTGTGTGTGTGTGTGTGTGTTTGTGTGTTTGTGCCTGTGTGTGTGTTTGTGTGTGTTTGTGCGTGTGTGTGCCTGTGTGTGTGTTTGTGTGTGTGTGTGTGTGTGCCAGCGTGTGTTTGTGTGTGTGTGTGTGTGTTTGTGTGTGTGTGTGTGTGTGTGTTTGTGTGTGTGTGTGTGTTTGTGCCTGTGTGTGTGTGTGGGTTTGTGCGTGTGTGTGCCTGTGTGTGTGTTTGTGCGTGTGTGTGCCTGTGTGTGTGTTTGTGTGTGTTTGTGCGTGTGTGTGCGCGTGCGTGTGTGTGTGTGTGTGTATGTGTGTGTGTGTGGCAGCTAGAGGCTGTGCTGATATGTCTGGCTCTCGTTGTCTCTGTAGGTGGTGGCATGTGTGATTTTCTGTGTGCGTGTGTGAGCGTGTGGGTGTGCGTGGGTGTGCGTGTGTGGGGGTGTGTGTGGGTGTGCGTGTGTGGGGGTGTGTGTGTGGGTGTGCGTGCTTCGACCATGTCTGGTATCAGGTAAGGGTATGGCTGCTTCCTACATTGTAGTGAGATAATGAGGTGTGATTAAATATGGATGCTAAGTGTTTAGTGGCTGAAGCAGAAACGTGATCCGTGGCTCCGCAGGGCTGTGTAATTATCTGCTGCTGAAGGCTGGCTTCACTGCTGCCTTTCCAGGCTGGCTTGTCACGCCGTCAGGCCTCAGCCAGGACCGCGCCAGGCCCACTTTAAACCATCCACAGGTAATTAAGCCCTAGAGAAACAAACGCTTGTCTGATTACAACAGCAACGCTCTGCCAGTGGTCTGCAGCTACCCTGTTGATGTGTCCATGTGGAGGGACTGATGATCACACATAGACGGATCACAGCACTCTAATAAATTATGGAACAATAAAGTTGTAAAACTACCAAAAAAAAAAAAAACATGTTTCTTTATGTCTTTGATGAATTCAAGAATAGGATTGCGAGAGTAAGATAACACATAAAAAGAACTGCTCTTGGCCCTTCAAGGCTATTGAGGCACATGAGATTGTGATGATATCCTTGGGGGGAAAAGCCTTTATCTGCAGGACAGCACTGCCTGTGAGTTAGAGCTCTTTTGTTTTCCTTACCCTGTAGATTGACTCGCTGCTAGCGTGCAGTCTTCATGATGTTCCCCCTCTTCTCCTCTGGGCTGTAATCTCTCTCTTCAGAGAAGGGAGAGAGAGGGAGAGAGAGAGAGAGGAAAGATAAAGGAGAAAACACTAGGGAGAGAAAGAAGAGAGGGGGAGAGAGCAGGTAGAGAGAAAGGCAGGTAGAGATAGAGTAAGAGAGACAGTAAGAGAGAGCAGGAGTAGAGAGAGAAGAGCAGGGAAGAATAGAGCAGGGTAAGAGAGAAGCACGTAGAGAGAACAGAAGAGAGAGCAGGGTAGAGAAGAGCATAAAGAGAGAGCAGTAGAGAGAGAGCAGTGAAAGGAGCGTAGAAAGAAGCAGGGTAAGAGAGAAGCAGGTAGATAAAGCGGGTGAGAGAGAGACAGGGTAGAGAGAGAGAGCAGGTAGAAGAAGCAGGGTGAGAGAGAGAGCGGTAAGAGAGAGCAGGTAAGAGAGACAGGTAGAGAGAGACAGTAGGGAGAACAGCGTAGAGAGAGAGCAGGGTAGAAGAGGCAGGTTAGATGAGGCAGAGTAGGAGAGACCAGAGTAGAAGAGAGACAGGTGAGAGAGAGAAGCATGGAGGAAGAGCAGGGTAAAGAGAGCAGTATAGAGAAGCAGTAAGAGAGCAGGGGTAGAGAGAAACCAGGTAGAGAGAAGAGAGCAGGGTATAGAGGAGAGCAGTAGAGAGAAGAGAGAGCAGAGAGAAGAGAGCAGTAGAAGAGAGAGGAGAGAAGAGAGAGCGGAGAGAAGGAGATAGAGTAGAGAGAGAGACAGGTAGAGAGAGAGCGAGAGAAAAGCAGGTAGAGAGAAAGGCAGTAGAAGAGAGAGCAAGGAGAGAGAAGCAGAGTAAAAGAGAGCAGGTAGAGAGAGAAGACAGGTAAAGAGAGAAGCCAGTTGAAAGAGACAGATTGAGAGAGAAAGAGACAGTAGAGAGAGAGACGGGTAGAAACAAGAGAATATAGCAGGGGACATAGAAGACCGTTAGAGGAGACAAGGAGAATATACGGGACATAAGAACGTGTAGAGACATAGGAAAATACCAGGGGACATAAAGACTTTGATAGAAAATAGGAAAGAGATTATAGCAGGACATAAAGACGTATAGAGAACATAGAAGATATATTAGCCAGGACATAGAGAGACGGTGATAGACAGACATAGAGGAATATAGAGGGACATAAATGAGACTATAAGAGAGACAAGGAGAGATATACAGGACATAAGAGAGCGTGATAGAGAACATAGGAGAATATACAGGGACATAGAGATACCGTATAGAGAGACATAGGAAGAAATACAGACATAGAGAGAGCTTGAGAGAGACAGAGGAGAGGATATAGAGGACCATAGAGAGAAGGTGATAGAGAACAAGAAATATTAGCAGGGAATAGAAGAGCGGTATAGAGGACATAGGAGAATATAGCACGACATAAGAGAGACCGTGATAGAAGGACATAGAAGATATAGCAGGACATAAAGAGAACTGATAAGAACAGAGAAATATACAGACCATAGAGAGAGCGGTTGATAGAGAACATAGGAAGATAGCAGGGACATAGAGAGAGCGTATAGAAGAATAGGGAGAATAAGCAGACATAGAGAGAGCGGGGATAAAGAACATAGGAACATATACAGGACATAGAGAGAACTGATAAGAACAAGAGAGATATAGCAGGGGACATAGAGAGAGCGGTGATAGAGAGACATAGGAGAGATATAGCAGGGGACATAGAGAGAGCGGTGATAGAGAGACATAGATTCATGTCCACATTTGTTCGGACATGCCTGCTTTCAGGCGGCCAGACTTTAATGTTTGCTGCAGATTAAACAGGGTGTCTTTGTATAGGCAGGGTCACCGGTCAACTCTCTCCCACTGCCAGATCTGCTGCGTGCGTGTGCGTGCACGTGTGTGTGTGCATGCATGTGTGTGTGTGTGTGCATGCGTGTGTGTGTGTGTGCATGCGTGTGTGTGCGCATGTGTGTGTGCGTGTGCATGTGTGCGTGTGTGTGTGTGTGTGCGTGCATGTGTGTGTGTGTGTGTCAAAACTTCACAGGATCAAACAGATGAAGACAGCTTTCCACACAAACTCATGATCTCATTAAATGATGCTTAGAATCCCTAAAGCAGCCAGTCTCTGCAGTCTGGTTAAGCACTGGCTCGCTCATGTGAGCTTTCTGGAGGCGGAGCCTGTAACCATGGACAGCAGAGCGTGCCGTTCTAGATTCTCCTCAGTAAACATGAAAGCATCACCTGAGGTGTGGATGAAGGTGTGTGATGTGATGTGGACAGCCACAGCACATGCTGTGGCTGTCCACATCACATCACACACCTGAGGGAGAGAAAAGCAGTTCAGCTGAAGGTCAGCGTTCTACGCTCTGCTGTCCGGTCTGACGTGGAAGAGACATCTCAAGTCTCACATCATTTATGAATTAAATAATCTGCTGTGTAGAGAATAGAAATGACAGTCTTAGTGAAGCATAGACTAACAACTCTATAAGCATGTGGTATTTGTTCAAACAGTGTCTCCACAATATCATGCTTTCACATGTTTAATGTCCTGGATTTCACGTGAGGATGGACAGACACAGTCGTAGTACGTGTTTGACCTGCTTATTAAAGCACCCAAGACGTCAACTACAGTGTTCAGAACAGCACAAACAGCCAGGACAGTGCATCTCAGTCCTGCACCTATGGAAGCTGACAGGATCAGCTGTGATGAGTGTAAAGGTCACATGATCAGCTGTGATGAGTGTAAAGGTCACATGATCAGCTGTGATGAGTGTAAAGGTCACATGATCAGATGTGATGAGTGTGAAGGTCACTGTTTAAATAGGTGGACTAACCTCAGGTCTTGTTCTTCACACCCTGATTGACCAGTTTGTGTTGATGCATTGTTCATCCTGGCTTCAGTCTCTGCATTCAGTTTAATCCCTTTTGCTGCTTGTTACAGTAAACTAGAACACTTGGTTATGGATTAGACGGGAAAGCAATAGAGATTATTTAACAACAAATGTGAGTGATCTCAGCCAAGATAAAAAGAAAAAACACAGTTTGAACCCAAACAAACTCAGCCAGATGGAACACTTGAACACAACATGGAATTGTTTTTTTATTGCGTTTGATTGTGTTCTGCATGTGGCCTTTAGGAGGGAGGAACTGTTACCCTGAAAGACCGTCTTCCAGTAAAACGCTTACTCATCTTTCGGGAGCTATTTGTTTGTTTGACCATGGAAGAGGAAGGCTCTGCTGCCAGTGATGTTTATTCACCAGAGGAAAACAACAGTGGTTTGTGTGTGCGTATCTCTGTTACAGAAGAGGGCTCAGATGTCATTAATAACCAGGCTGGGTCCTCCTCACCTTCAGACATTTCTCTGTCTGAAGAAGGCTGGGGGGTCAGATGCTAATTATACCCTGGGCCCTCCCCCCCCCCCAGTGCTTGACCTGCTGCATAATTTAGTCTGTCTTCACCTGAGAGGACCTGCAAGGGGCTGTAGACAGACACACACCTTGTCATTCCCGTCTCTTCTCCTAGATGTCTGATTCTGACAGACACGCCGTCACGTGCCCCGCCAGGTTTTTAAAAAAGCGACAACTGGTAAATAGCAGAGTCAACAGTGTGAAGAATCTCTTATAACTCAGTTCTCTTAACTCCACCTGTTGCTCCAGTACTGAGTCATTCATGGCAGGGTATTAAGCAATCATCTATACCCTGCTAGTGTTGTAGAATAACATGCAGCCAGAAGTGAGGGGAAAAGGTGCAACGTGTCTCCGGGTCATTTAGCACAGCAAAAACAACAGATCACTTTGATGATCCAATAACAGTACTGAAGGTAAATGAAGTTTACGATAGCAGAGCTGGTGTGTCACACAGCTCCTCCTGTTCTTTCTCCAGCCATCCCTCACGCTACTCTCACAGTGTTGATGTTTAGCGATAGAGATCTGGACCCTGTGGCACCAACACTTCTAGGAAGATTCCATGAGCAGACTGCGTGTCGATGAGACAGCAGGACAAGTGTAAACACTGGGAAGGCTGAGCTGAGAGGCTAGGGGGTCTCCAGGGACCAGAGGATGGATAGCAGCCCTGGGATAGCAGCCCTGGGATAGCAGCCCTGGGATAGCAGCCCTGGGATAGCAGCCCTGGGATAGCAGCCCTGGGATAGCAGTCCTGGGATAGCAGCCCTGGGTCAGCAGCCCTGGGATAGCAGCCCTGGGTCCATGACTAGGGTCTCCACTGTCCTCAAAGTCCTCATCTGATTGGCTGGGTGAACTGCTGTCTGTAAACCATGTTCCAATAGTCATTAGCATATCCCCCCTCCCCTTTCATGCCCCCTCCCTCTTGGCCCCTCCCCCTTCCTCCCCTCCCTCTCACCCCATCACCCTGCTCCTCTTTACTCTCCTTGTCCTCCCCCTCCATCTCCCCCCCCCCCCCTTCCTGCCCCTCCCCCTTCCTGCCCCTGAAGCGCTGAGTTACGTGATGATGTGGTGATGATGTGTATGTTTATGCTTGTTTGTGCTGGTTGTTTGTGTGTCTGTTGTGTTTGTTTGTGTGGTTGTTTGTGTGTGGTGTGTGTGAGAGTGTGTGTGTTGTGTGTGTTTTGAGTGTGTCTGTTCTGTTTGATAATTATGTCTGGTTTTCCTAGGATGGCCACAGTAACCTGTCTCAGGGTCACAGTAACCTGTCTCAGGGTCACAGTAACCTGTCTCATGGTCACAGTAACCTGTCTCATGGTCACAGTAACCTGTCTCAGGGTCCTAGGATGGTCACAGTAACCTGTCTCATGGTCACAGTAACCTGTCTCATGGTCACAGTAACCTGTCTCAGGGTCACAGTAACCTGTCTCATGGTCACAGTAACCTGTCTCAGGGTCACAGTAACCTGTCTCATGGTCACAGTAACCTGTCTCAGGATCCTAGGATGGTCACAGTAACCTGTCTCATGGTCACAGTAACCTGTCTCAGGATCCTAGGATGGTCACAGTAACCTGTCTCAGGGTCCTAGGATGGTCACAGTAACCTGTCTCATGGTCACAGTAACCTGTCTCATGGTCACAGTAACCTGTCTCATGGTCACAGTAAGAGATGAGTGGAAGAGAGGAGGGAGGGAGGAGGGAGGAGGAGAGAGCGGAAGGGAGAAGAGAGGGAGAGAGAGAGGAGAGAGAGGGAGGGAGGGGGAGGGAGGGAGGAGAGAGAGGGGAGGAGGAGAGGAGGAGGACAGGAGAAGAGGAGAGGAGAGGAGAGAGAGGGAGGAGGAGGAGGGAGGCGAGGGAGAGGAGAGAGGGAGAGAGAGGAGAAGAGGGAGGAGGAGAGAGAGGGAACGAGGAGAGAGAGGAGGAGAGGGGAGGAGGGGAGGAGGAGAGGAGAGAGAAGGGAGGGAGGGAGGAGAGAGGAGAGGGAGGAAGGGAGAGAGAGGAGAGAGAGAGGAGAGAGAGGAGGGAGAGGAGGAGAGGGAGGAGGGAGGAGGAGGGAGGAGGAGAGGAGAGAAGGGGGAGAGGATAGGAGGGAGGAGATGGAGGAAAGGGAGAGGAGGAGGAGAGAATGAGGGAGAGGAGGAGGAGAGAGAGAGGGAGAGAGAGAGAAGAAGAGAGGAGGAAGGGAGAGAGACGTAGAGAGAGGGGGAGAGAGGGATGAGAAGAGGGAGAAGACGGGAAGGAGAGAGAGAAGGAGAGAGACGGAGAGAGGGAGAGGGAGAGGAGGGAAGAAGGACGTAAAAGGGAGAGGAGGATGAGAGAGAGGGAGAGAGGGGGTGAGAGGGAGAGAGGGGGTGTCGGGTGACTGTTGTATGGGAGAATGCAGGGTCACCCTCAGCTGTCCCAGTGTTTATTGATCAGTGATGCACCCAGGGGACAAGGGAGGAACTCACACTGCACCTGCCTGCCCTGTCTGGCCCCCGCCCAACCCTGCCCTGCCCCCATACCCTACCAGCTAGCACCCTCCATACCAGCTAGCACCCTCCATACCAGCTAGCACCCTCCATACCAGCCCAGCCAGCACCCTCCATACCAGCTAGCACCCTCCATACCAGCCCAGCCAGCACCCTTCATACCAGCCAGCACCCTCCATCTCTCTCTCTCTCTCTCTCTCTCTCTCTCTCTCTCTCTCTCTCGCTTGCTCTCTCTCTCTCTCTCTCTCTCTGTCTGTCTGTCTGTCTGTCTGTCTGTCTGTCTGTCTCTCTCTCTCTGTCTCTCTCTCTCCATCTCTCTCTCTCTCTCTCTCTGTCTCTCTCTCTGTCTCTCTACATTGCTTGGTGAGGAGGGTTGGGGTGATAATGTTTTGATGTGTCCTTGCCAGATGAATGCCTTTGTAAAACACATGTCCGCGAAGTAGCGTTGCCAGAGCAAGCCCATCAACGCTATTCTAAATATGACAAGTACAAGTACACTTCATTCTGGCAAGGCAGGGCCACCGAGTTACTTCTTAATGCTAATCAATTTATCAGTGCTCAAACCATACAAACTCTACCGACCTCCTTGCACGCGAGGTAAGCCACAATTTATGCGGATCAGCTGAGAGCCATAGTAAAACATGTCTCGTGCTACCGGGAATTTCCCGTCCACGTGTCTGAATGGAAGGCGGGATCATAACAAACACGCTCATAGGTTGCAGGAACTGAACTTCCGCTGATCTTAAAGAAGCAGAGCCTGTGTGCGGGGCAGCTCTCTGGAGGCAGAGCGGCCGGAAAGAAGCAGAGCCTGTGTGCGGGGCAGCTCTCTGGAGGCAGAGCGGCCGGGCGGTGTGTCTTTAACAACTACACACAGCCGCGCTCTGCGTCACGCCCAGAAAAGGCGGAGAGATTTACGGAGCTGACGTTTGCGAAAAGAAATCGGTGTGTTGTCATTAGTCTCACAGACAGAATGAAAGTTGTGTTGGTGTGATACGGACTAATTTCGCTTGATTTGGCTCAAGACGGGAACACTACATTTAGTGAGAAATAACGACGGCTGATAATTTACATAATATTGAGGTGAGTTCCCCTTTTTTTACTTCTCTTGCTGCGCGCGCGTGTTTAGGTTTAAATGTAATTTATACAATTTTAACGAAAGACATTATCAGTTGTCTCTATGTTATTTCTCTGAAATTTAGCAACTGATCTAATACATAACTGATAGATTCGTGAGGGTGTCCTGCTTAAAATTACCTAGTGTATTCAGACATCAATACAGCCACAATCTTTGGACACATTCGCCGGCGATTCGCGGTGTCTCCCGGTTGCAGACCGTCTATATCGGCATTGTGTCGCCCGCAAATTACGAGGCCATGATCCCGTGTCATTTTGTGGGTAGCTGATATTCGTAACCGATAAGTGTTATATTGTGTAAGGTCTCTAATTTACTGATTTGTCTCCTACACCAATCAGACTGAATCGGCAGTTAGTTTAAAATCGCTACCGTTTTTCCAATATAATTGCTGTTTAGACACGACTTTAATGACGCCGGATTAAAGTCCGGCAACCCCATTCCCATGTTTACAAATGGAGGAGATCCCAGTCAGTGTTTTGCTCGCATGCTAATGAGCGCATAGGTTAGGAGAGAGTCGCTGTTATGAGGACGAGGCGGTCCTACAGCAGAAGGGGGCTGCCTATACTAGCTTGGTCCCAGACACTGCGCTGCTGCAGAGCTGCCTCCAACTGACAGCCCTCCGTATATTTGCTGGCTCTTTCTTTGTAACTTCCATGTTCTTGTCAAAACAAAGCATTACGTGGTTTTACACTCAGAGCTTAGCACGGGTGCAGCGAGGCAGGCTTGAATGCGCTCAGGGAGTCGGACTGCTTCTGGCTGGAGGAAACGCGTCTGTTGCTGGCAGGCTGACAGAAGTAAGGAGATCGGCTTGGGTTCTCCCGAAGCTGTCATTATCTGTTGACTGGAGACACTCATTTGGAAGTGTGGGAACAGTCTAACCCTGTATTATAGGACCGATGGTGAGTTTGGAGTGAGTTTACAAGGCTTCTTCCATTTCAGTATTTTGATAACTGCTTGACCCACTCTATCATTCATAGCCCTTAGTGGTGGTGTTGACGGGATGGGATTCTTCTGAGATTACAGCTTGATTTAATTCCCCCAGAAATATGGGCGGTTCTGAACATTACACGGTCAACGTTTAAGGATCCATTTTTAGAGATTGTCAAGAGGGAAATATATTTTGCGGTGAAACTTTTTATAGACTTAAATGGTCGAGTAATGGTCTCCTAAATTGGACCCAGGTCTCTTTTTTCGGGCTGCAAAGTGTTCATAGTTGTAATTAGCATTAGCCACTTAGCCAGGTTTCAGTTACTCTGTGTGTCTTGGGACTTGTCAGGACAGAGGACTGTCTGGATGAGGAGTGAGATAGAGAGACACTCTCTTCTCCTCGCTTTCTAACCCTTCATTTAGGTGCATTTAGTCAGTGGGGCTGCGGTCAGTATGCTTTTAACACCGTTAGTAGCTGAGCACAGTATGGATTTATCACCGGTAGCAGCTGAGCGCAGTCATTTGTCTAAATTAGCATTGTGTTTGTTCACTAGCGAGGTAAACCTTCGTCCATTTCGGCTTCGCGCTGGTCATCAGCTGTGGTTAAGCTCTTGTACAACCCGTTATTATGGATCAGATAGGTAGGCTTTAATGTTACTGTAGTTAGTGCTTAAAAAAATATTACGTAAACTCCCTAGGTCTCCGTCTTATGAAAACATCTGTCACTACTGGGGCACTACTGTCGTACCCACGTTAGGGTCAGTGTCTAAACCCACATGCCGTTTCCACCGTGTCAGTGTCTAAACCCACATGCCGTTTCCACCGTGCCAATGCCCAGGTAATGACAGACTAGCCTGTCAGGTAACACCTCTCACCGTGAGGGGGTTCGGTTGAACACCTGTTTGCTCTTCCTGCCCCCGCAGGTCATCCGGAGAACTGCACCCCCGCATGGATGATGAGGAGGACGATGTGTTTGAGCCAGACTCGCTTTCCTGGCGCACCATTTTTAGGGAAGTAAAGCACGAAGACCGGGGCACCCAGACGCCTAGCCCCGCCCTGCAGCGATCTGCTGGCGTCATGGAGCCCTGCTCAGATCAGCCCAGACCTCTATTCTACGGTGAGGACACACACACACACGTACACATACACAAACACACATACACACACACATACATACACACACACACATACGAATGGAGACTCCCACACAAACGCTCACAGATGGAAACTCCCATACACACACACACACATACACACACTCGCGGATGGAAACTCCCACACACACACTCGCAAACATGGAGACACACATGGAAACTCACACGCACACACTCACACATGGAAACTCACACACACACACTCACACATGGAAACTCATACACAAACTCTCACACACACGCTCATATTGAAACATGCAGTCACCAACACGCGCTCACGTACACACCATGTAGCTCAGTAGAAGAGATCTACGTATGACAGGCTGAGCTCCACACCTGAGAACAGGTGTGAACAGGTGTGTTGACCTGAGATGACCTAACAAACAGCAGTGCTGCTGTGAGACTCAGGCAGTCTTAGTGTTTGCTGGCTGGCGCCTGGCTGGCCGGCCACAGACACTTTATGGCATGTACTGTACGTGTGTGTGTGTGTGTGTGTGTGTGTGTGAGAGAGAGAGAGAGGGGGAGAGTGTGTGTGTGAGAGAGAGAGGGGGAGAGTGTGTGTGTGTGTGTGTGAGAGAGAGGGGGAGAGTGTGTGTGTGTGTGAGAGAGAGAGAGAAAGAGAGTGTGTGTGTGTCTGTGTGTGTGTGAGAGAGAGAGAGAAAGAGAGTGTGTGTGCGTGTGTGTGTGTGAGAGAGAGAGAGAGAGAGAGTGTGTGTGTGTGAGAGAGAGGGAGAGAGAGTGTGTGTGTGAGAGAGAGAGTGTGTGTGTGTGAGAAAGAGAGAGAGTGTGTGTGTGTGAGAGAGATAAAGAGAGAGTGTATGTGTGTGTGTGTGTGTGTGTGTTGGAGGGAGAGAGAGAGTGTGTGTGTGTGAGAGAGAGAGAGGGAGAGAGTGTGCGTGAGAGAAAGTGTGTGTGTGTGAGAAAGAGAGTGTGTGTGTGTGTGTGTGTGAGAGAGAGATAAAGAGAGAGTGTATGTGTGTGTGTGAGAGGGAGAGAGTGAGTGTGTGTGTGTGAGCGTGTGTGAGAGAGAGTGAGTGAGAGAGAGAGCGCGTGTGTGTGTGTGAGAGAAAGAGTGTTTTTGTGTGTGTGTGTGTGAGAGTGAGAGAGAGAGAAAGAGTGTGTGCGTGTACGTGTGTGTGTGTGTGTATACATGTGTACGTGTGCGAGTGTGTGTACGCGTGAGAGTGTGTGTGTCTGCGTGAGAGTGTGTACGCGCGCGTGTGTGTGTACACGTGTGCAAGTGTGTGTACGCGTGAGATTGTGTGTGTGTGTGTGTGTGTGTGTGTGTGTGAGTGTGTGTGTGTGTGTGTGTACATGTGTGAGAGAGAGTGTGTGTGTGTGTGTTCGCGTGAGAGTGTGTGTGCGTGTGCGTGTGCGTGCGTGTGTGTGAGAGTGTGTGTGCGTGTGTGTGTGTGAGAGTGTGTGTGTGTGTACGCAGCTGCTTTGACATTCAGGAGGCGCCTGGCTGACGCTGTTGAACAGGGATGTGAGGGCAGACCCACCTGAAATACCTGTCTGTCCCGGGGAAACTATGCACACCTTTCTCTCTCCTGGTCTGTCTATCTCTCATCCTGTCTGTCTCTACCCTGTGTCTCTCTCTCTCTCTCCCTGTCTGTCTCTCACCTTGTCTGTCTGTCTCTCACCCTGTCTGTCTCTCTCTCTCTGTCTGTCTCTCACCTGGTCTGTCTATTTCTCACCCTGTCTGTCTCTCACCCTGTCTGTCTGACCTGCTCCTGGTGTCAGGGCTAGTGGTGAAAGCCCATGACAAGTGAACTGTGTGAGGCAGAGTAGAGGCAGCCCATGATAAGTGAACTGTGTGAGGCAGAGTAGAGGCAGTCCATGATAAGTAAACTGTGTGAGGCAGAGTAGAGGCAGCCCATGTGTGAGGCAGAGTAGAGGCAGTGTGTCACGGGGTGCCCAGGACCACATGTGACGTTGTTGTTGTTGTTGTTGTTACAGGCAATGCAGGGTTTCGCCTGCACTTCCCCGCGCACTTTGAGCGTGTGAACGCCCCGGTGGTCGGACGGGGCGAGGAGGGCGGGGCCAGAGAGGAGGGCGGGGCCAGAGAGGAGGGCGGAGCCAGAGAAGAGGAGCTGCAGCCAGGCAGCATAGAGGCTCGCGTCGGACACAAGCTCCAGCTGATCGGAGACCAGTTCCACCAGGAGCATCTACTCATGGTGAGAGGAGACTAGACGACACCCCTACTGTGAAGGGCAGCACTGACCCCCCCCC
>BROE01000009.1:684086-686396 GCA_036571765.1 Plecoglossus altivelis | reverse complement strand
TCTCTGTCTCTGTCTCTGTGTCTGTGTCTGTGTCTGTGTCTGTGTCTGTCTCTGTGTATATCTCTGTGTCTGTCTCTGTCTCTGTGTCTGTCTCTGTGTCTGTCTCTGTCTCTGTCTCTGTGTATATCTCTGTGTCTGTCTCTGTCTCTTTCTCTGTCTCTGTCTCTGTCTCTGTCTCTGCATCTCTGTGTCTGTGTCTGTCTCTGTCTCTGTCTCTGTCTCTGTGTCTGTCTCTGTGTCTGTCTCTGTCTCTGTCTCTGCATCTCTGTGTCTGTCTCTGTGTCTTTTTGTCTCTGTGTCTGCGTCTCTGCCTCTGTGTCTCTGTATCTCTGTGCCTGTGTTTCTGTGTCTCTCTGCCCCTGTGTCACTCTGTCTCTGTGTCTGTCTGTCTGTGTCTCTGTCTCTGTGTCTGTCTGTCTGTCTGTCTGTCTGTCTGTCTGTGTCTCTGTGTCTGTCTGTCTCTATCTTTATCTTTCATCCTCTCTTCCTTTCTCTCTGAATATGTCAACAGACAGCTCCACGGGGAACCACCAGGTCACCATGGTAACCTCCTTGGTCCCATGCCAGCACTGGCCATCCCACCCCAGCCAATCAGCAGGCTCATGGCAGGCGGCAGCTGGCTTGGCCCAGGGGGTCTTGAACCAGGGCTCCTCAGAGGGAACATCTGGAGGAGGAGCTCTCCGGCTTGTCCTCTCAGAGAGTCTCCAGTCCCTCGCCTCACCCTCTCCTCACCCTTCCCTTCGCCCTCCCCTCGCCTTACCCTCCCCTCGCCTTACCCTCCCCTCGCCTTACCTCACCCTCTACTCGCCTTACCTTGCTTTCACCTTGCCCTCCCCTTCCCCTCGCCTTGCCCTCGCCTTGCCCTCGCCTTGCCCTCGCCTCGCCCTCGCCTTGCCCTCGCCTCGCCCTCCCCTTGCCCTCCCCTTGCCCTCCCCTTGCCCTCCCCTCGCCTTGCCACAGCAACCTGGGAAGTTATAAAAACACTTCCCAAGACAAACAAAAGCAGCAGAACCACATTCGAAATCCTGTCAGGATGCAGTGAACGTTTTTTGGACAAAGAGAGACTTGTGGCAGAGAGATGGTATCAGAGAGATGGTATCAGAGAGATCGTATCACAGAGATTGTATCAGAGAGACTGGAATCAGAGAGACTCCTATCACAAAGACTCGTATCAGAGAGACTTGTATCAGAGAGACTTGTATCAGAGAGACTTGTATTAGGAATATAATTGTGGACATGGCAGACTACTAATTAAGAACTTGTTTCAAAACAATATGTTTTTGTATAGTGTTTTCTGGAAACTTAATCTATTAACCACATGGAGAATCAACCTGATGAAAGATTCCTTTCTGAACACCCGCCTCAGGAACACAGTTAAACAAAACAAGATGGGTGGTTCGAACAGATTCTCATAAATAATTCCCTTGCAAGACAGCGAGATGAATGTTTAAACAGTCATGGAGCGGAGGGGATTGGAAAAGACTGTGAGTTAATGAGTCGAGATGTGCAACATTTGTTTTTGACGCCTGTGACGGCTGAAATGATTTAGTAGATTGCGATCGTACTGATGTCAAAAACAACTCATCAGGTTCTCCTTCATTTTAGATCCCCAACTGTGGTGTGAAGTCATGGAGCAGTTATTCTGCTTATGCTGGCCCTCTGCCATCTATCTCTTTTCATTACCTCCTGACAGTGTCTGTTCCAATGTCACTACCAGTGACTGTCTGTTCAGAGAGATTGTATCAGGTGACATTCCAATGTCACCTCCAGACAGTGTCTGTTCCAATGTCACCTCCAGTGACTGTCTGTTCAGAGAGATTGTATCAGGTGACATTCCAATGTCACTTCCAGACAGTGTCTGTTCCAATGTCACCTCCAGACAGTGTCTGTTCCAATGTCACCTCCAGACAGTGTCTGTTCCAATGCCACCTCCAGACAGTGTCTGTTCCAATGTCACTTCCAGACAGTGTCTGTTCCAATGTCACTTCCAGACAGTGTCTGTTCCAATGTCACTTCCAGACAGTGTCTGTTCCAATGTCACCTCCAGTGACTGTCTGTTCCAATGTAACGTCCAGACAGTGTCTGTTCCAATGTCACGTCCAGACAGTGTCTGTTCCAATGTCACCTCCAGACAGTGTCTGTTCCAATGTCACCTCCAGTGACTGTCTGTTCCAATGTAACGTCCAGACAGTGTCTGTTCCAATGTCACCTCCAGACAGTGTCTGTTCCAATGTCACCTCCAGTGACTGTCTGTTCCAATGTAACGTCCAGACAGACCCATTCTGATGCTATGGGTTATTAGTCGTATTC
>BROE01000009.1:661586-679086 GCA_036571765.1 Plecoglossus altivelis | reverse complement strand
CCCTGTCTCCCTGTCTCACCCTCCCTGTCTTCCCTCCCTGTCTCACCCTCCCTGTCTCCCTGTCTCTCTCCATCATCACCTCATCCAGGGTTGCTCACAGTGAGTTGCAACAGTTCAAGTTGCTCTTCTGGAGTTGTTCAGTACTGAACCCTCCTGGGATGCCTGCTGAATAAACAGCTAAGCTGAGCATGTTGGAGCTGGGTCTGAAGCTGGGCCTGGGTCTGGTCTGGGTCAGGTCGGGTCTGGGTCTGGGCCTAAGCTCTGTCTGCTAGCGGCTGGATTCATTAGACGTCACGCTGCAGCATTTGAATAATGAAAGCTGCATGTCGCAGCTGTGCCCGTGAGAACAAGAAACAAGGGACTCTCTCTTCCTACTCCTCTCTCTCTCTCTCTCTCTCTCTCTCTCTCTCTCTCTCCTCTCTCTCTGTCTCTCTCTCTCTGTCTCTCTCTCTCTGTCTCTCTCTCTCTCTGTCTCTCTGTCTCTCTCTCTGTCTCTCTCTCTCTCTCGCTCTGTCTCTCTGTCCGTCTCTCTCTCTCTCGCTCTGTCTCTCTCTGTCTGTCTCTCTCTCGCTCTGTCTCTCTCTGTCTGTCTCTCTCTCGCTCTCTCTCTCTCGCTCTGTCTCTCTGTCCGTCTCTCTCTCTCGCTCTGTCTCTCTCTGTCTGTCTCTCTCTCGCTCTGTCTCTCTCGCTCTGTCTCTCTCTGTCTGTCTCTCTTGCTCTGTCTGTCTCTCTGTCTCTATCTCTCCATCTCTCTCGTGATCTGTCTCTCTCTGTCTCTCTCTCTGTCTGTCTGTCTCTCTGTCTTTCTCCCTCTCTCCATCTCTCTCTCTGTCTTTATCTCTCCATCTCTCACTGTCTCTTTCTCTTGCTCTGTCTCTCTCTGTCTGTCTTTGTCTTTCTCCATCTCTCCATCTCTCTCGTGCTCTGTCTCTCTCTGCCTCTGTTTCTCCCCTGCTCATGTGGTTCTCACGCCCTGAAACCTCACGCTCTCCGTCACACCTATGTGCTTTAACAGCCCTTCTGACACCTTGTCTCTCTAGTCCTTCAGCCAGGCAAGACGCACGGACAAGGACAGTAGTTATGTTTCACTAACTGTTGCTTCACTCAGCACCCTGAACTCACAATACCACCACAACTCAGGCTGGAAGAACACACAGGACTGCGTTACATATATATGTTACGTGTAGTCTATAAGGTACTCTTTATGTCTGGACAGCCTTATGTGTGTAGGGTTGTGTTGTGAAATGTAGGTTTCCTGTCAGCGTGAGTGGATGGAAGAGTGTTTAGTAGCAGGCTGATGTCTGAAGACTAAAACAAGGATTGTCAGATGTTGTCGATTGTTTTGTAACCTTGGTTAAACCATGCTCAGAAACATGCTGTATTGATCCAGCTTCAACACAACCCAGTCCAGTCTAGACACAGAGCCAGCAACCAGCAGCCAGGGCCTGTGGGAAACATCCCCTGCCGATGCCACACCTTGTCTAAAGGGCCGCACCTGGACACCTGCATGGTCTACCTGAACACCTGCACAGTCTACCTGAACACCTGCATGGTCTACCTGAACACCTGCACAGTGTACCTGAACCCCTGCACAGTATACCTGAACACCTGCACAGTCTACCTGAACACCTGTACGGCCTACCTGAACACCTGCACGGTCTACCTGAACACCTGCATGGTCTACCTGAACACCTGCACGGTGTACCTGACCCCTGCACAGTATACCTGAACACCTGCACAGTCTACCTGGACACCTGCATGGCCTACCTGAACACCTGCACGGCCTACCTGAACACCAGCACTGTGTACCTGACCACCTGCACCATCTACCTGAACACCTGCATGGTCTACCTGAACACCTGCACAGTCTGAATCTAGCCGAACAACTGCATGCGCATAGGCCTAACACCAGCATGTGTCTAGTACCTGAACGAGCTCCATGGCACGGGCTTTACCTGAAACCTAGCACGGTTACTGAACACCTGCACCATCTACCTGTACAGGCAAATTCTGGCAGGGCCTTTCTAGTCAAGTAAGTCGTCTCCGTGTAACGTCACGTAAATCAAACAGTAACTTGAAACCTCTCCCAGCTATATAGAACTGGTGAAAATTTCCACTAAACACATTTACGCAACATTACATGTAATGGGCACAAATAGCTCATCTCTCTCACGCAGATTTGGCTGATCCTGTGCTGTAAACGCCTCCATGTATCCTGTGGTTGTGTGTGTGTGTGTGGTTGTTTTGTGTGTGTTGTTGTGTGTGTTTGAGTGTGTGGGTGTTGTTGTGCGTGTGTTGTGTGTGCATTTCTGCATAATTCTGTCCGTTTATGTGTGTAGGTGCGTGGGTGCGTGCATGTGTGCGTGAGCATGTGTGTGTGTGTGCTTGCCTGTGTGTGTTTGTGTGTGTTTGTGTGTTGTGGTGTGTGTATGTTTTGTGTGTGTTGTTTTGTGTTGTGTGCGTGTGTGTGTTGTTTATGGGTGTGTGTGCGTGTTGTGGTTGTTGTGTGTGTGTGTTGTGTGCCTGTTGTTGTGTTTGTGTGGTTGTGTGTGTGTGTGTTGTGCGTGGTGTGAGGTGTGCGGTGTGTGGTGTGTGTGGTGTGCGTGTGATTGTCCTCCTAAACACTTGTTGGTGAAGCCCTCAATCTGATTTCACTAAACAACGCTGTCTCCTTGGAGCCCTGTCCAAGGAGGGAGGCGAGAGGAGGGAGGAGGGGGAAAAAGGAGAGGGAGAGGAGGGAGGGAGGGAGGGGAAGGAACGGAGCGTGATGGGAGGGGAGGAGAGGGATGGGGGGGGGTGTGGGCTGTATAGGGTGAGAGGGTATGGGAGGGAGGGTGTGGAAGTTAAGGGGGGTTGAAGAATGTGTTTGGGCTGTTCGTGTGTGGTGTTGATTTGCTTGTGTTGGTGTTTGTTCTGGTGTTGTGTGTTGTGTGTGGTGTGAGAGAGATAGACATAAAGAGAGAGAGAGTGTGTGTTGTGTGTGTGTTGTTGGTGTATGCTTGTGTGTGGTGGTGGCATTGTGGGTTGGGTATTTGTGTGAGGTGAGGGGTGGGTGTTGTTGGTGTTGTGTTGTGTGTAAGTCGCTGATGGTGTGTGTGGTGTCGTGTTGTGTGTTTTGTTGTGGGTGGTGGTTGTGGTGTGTTGGTGATTGCTGTTGAGTTTGGGTTTGTTTTGGGTGGGGGGTGTTTGTGTGAGTGTGTAAGTGTTTGTGTGTGTGGGGTTGTGTGTGTAGGTGTGTAAGTGTATGTGTGAGAGTGGGGTTGTGTGTTGTTTTTTGTTGTGGTGGGTGTTGTGTGTGTGTGTGGGTAGTGTGTGTGGGGGGGTAGTATGTGTGTGGTGGGAGGGTAGTGTTTTGTTGATGATTGTGTGTGGGGTTGTGTGTGGTGGGGGTGATGTGGTGTGGGTGTTGGGTGGATGGTGTGTGTTGTTGTGTGGTGTGGTTGGTGTGGTGGTGTGTGGGTGGCGTTCGGGTGTTTGTGGGTTGGTGTGTTGTGGTCTGTGGTGTGTGTGTGTGTTTGTACGCGTGTGTATACTGTACATTTGTGTTTGTGTTTTTGTTTGTGTGTTTGTGTGATTGTGTTTGTGTCTTTGTGTCTTTGTGTCTTTTTGTTTGTGTGTCTGTGTGTCTTTTTGTGAGTGTGTCTGTGTGTTGTGTGGATGTGTGTGTGTTGGTGTTTTTTTTTTTTTTTTTTTTTTTTTTTTTTTTTTTTTTTTTTTTTTTTGTGTGTGTGTTTTTTGTTTGTGTGTGTCTGTGTGGTGTGGTTGTTGTGTGTGGTTGCGCTGTTGGTGGTGAATGGGTTTGGTTGTGGTTTGTCGCTTATTGGGTTGTGGTGGTTGTGTGTGGGTTAGGTGGTTGGGGTTTTGGTGGGTGGTGTGGGTGACGTCTTGTGTGGTCGTTTTTTTGTGAGTGGAGTGTGTGTGTTTGTGTTGTTGTGTGGTTGTGTGATGTGTGTTGTGTGAGTGTGAATGTGTCTGTGAGTGAATGTGTCTGAGTGAATTTGTGTGTGTGTGAATATGAGAGTGTGTGTGAGAGAAATAGACTGTGTGTGTGTGTTTGTGTTTGTTTGTGCGTGTGTTTGTGTTGTTGTGGTTGTGTGTGTGTTGTGGTTGGTGTTTGGTGTGTGTGGGGTTTGGTGTGTGTGATTGAGGGCTTGGGAGTTATGTTGTGGTGTGTGTGTGATTGGATGGGTGGTGTGGGTGTGTGTGGTTGGTGTGGGCTGCATGTGGTTGGTGTGGGGGTGTGAATGTGGTGTTGTGTGTGGTGTTGTGTGTTGTGTTGTGTGTGTGTTGTGGTGGTTGGGTGTAGTGTGAGTTTTGTGAGGGTGTGTTTTTTTTGTGTTTGTGTGTGTGGTGTGGTGTGTTGTGTGTGGGGGGGTTATGGTGTGTAGGGTGGGGTGTGTGTGGTGGGGGTGTGGTGGGGGTGTGGTGGTGGTGGTATGGTGGGGTGGTGTGGTGGGAGGTGTGGTGGTGGTGGTGTTGTGGGGTTGGGTGGTGTGTAGGTGCTGTTTTGGTGGGGGGTGAGGTGTGTGGTGGCTGGGTGTGTTGTGAGAGTGGTTGGTGTGGTTGTGGGGGGGAGTAGATCTCTCTTGCATGCGATACAGACTAAGTTTGTTTTTGGTGGTTGTTGTTGACGGTGTGAGGTGTGGACGTGAGTATGGTGATTGTGCTAATGTGGGTAGGTAAGAGAAAGTTCTGTTTCTCATGCTTCTGCCCCTGCCTGTTGCTTTGTTTCCGCATCTCATTGTTGGGGCCGGTGTGTTTGCCGTCAGCCGTGTTGTTCTGTTGTGGTTTTTGTGGTGGTGTGGCTGGGTTCGTCTTCTTCGTCGAGCGTTTTCGGCCTTCGTTTGCCTGGTGGCTTGCGTCTGCGTCGTTGTTTTGTGGTTGTGTGTGTGTCTGGTTGGATGTGTGTGAGTGTAGGCGGTGTTTGGTGTTTGCGGGTGGTGGTTTTGGTGTTGTTGGTTGTCCGTGTGTCTGTTATGTGTTGTGTTGTGCTTCGTCGTCCGTGTTTGTGGGATTCCCCGTGCTGGTCTTCGCCGTTGTGCGTCGCTTGTTTGTGTGTTGTGTTCTGGGCCGATTTTCTGTGTGTGGTGTCGCTGCGGTGTGCGCGGCCCTGCCCCCTTGCCGCTCGGTTGGATGTGTGTGTGGTGGTGTGTGATTGTCCGTGGCTGTTGTTGTGTTGTGTGTGGTGTTTTTTTGATGTTGTTATGGGCTGGTTGTGGTGGTGGTGTCTGTGTTTGGTGTTGTGTGGATTGCTTGGTGTGTTGGGAATGGTGTGTGTGTGGTTGTGTTGGTGTGGTTGTGGTGGGGGTTGTGGTTTGTGTGTGTGGGGGTTTTGTGGGTGGGTGGGTGGGTTGGGTCGTGTTGTGTTTGTGGTTTTGTGTGTGTGTGTGGCCTTGTGCGTGTGTTTGTGGTGTTGCTTCGTGGTGTGGGCTTGGCTGTGGGTGTTGTCCTTGTCTGTCGCTTTGTCTCCCTGCCCTGGGCTCCTCTTCCGGGGTTTCGTTTGGCTGTGTGTGTTTCTGCCTCCTCCCTCTTTTGGTTGGGGGTTGTGGGCCTCGTTTGGGTCGTTTGACTATGTTGGGTCCCAAGGAAGACAGGTCTGATGTCGTTTTGTTGTAATTGTTTTGAACCCCCCTAATAATATGGGGAGTCCGCTGTGTGAAAGTCACTGTGAGGTTGTCTATTGATTGGGATGGTAGAGTGTAACAAATAGTGCATCAGTGCTGTAGTCGATCGTACGGTGGTCACTGTAGCGTGGTATCTGACACACGTATGTCGGTACGTGTGTTGGAACGACATCATCACCTGGTGTGTGTAGGTTGGGGTGATGTGGCACGTGTGTGGTTTGGTTTTTGTTGGGGGTTGGTGTGTGTTGTTTGGTTGTGTGTGTTTTGTTTGTGCATAGAAGATGGGAGGGTGTGTGTGTGTAACCTCTCCTATATGTGTGCAACTTCTCCTGTGTGTGTGTGTAACTCTGTGTGTTTGTGTGTGTGGGTGTGTTTTTGTGTGTGTTATGGGGTGTGTCTGAAAAACCAAACACACAAAAAACCCAACAAACCCCCAACAACACCAAAAACGCACAACCCACCAACACACCAACCACCAAGACCAACAAAACCCAACCCGCCCACACCCCACCGCACACACCCACCCCCCACAAACACCCAACAAAGACCCCCCCCGACCAAAAAAAAAAGCAACCACCCCCACAACAAAATCTCCAAACATAACGCAACCCACAATACCTCACACACGCCAGAACCTCTCCCCCCCCCCCCCTCCACCACCACCACCCACTCACCCCCTCACACCCACGCCCCCCTATCACCTGACCCCTCCACACCCCCACCCCACTATCCCACACCTACCCACCTCCCCAAAACCCACACACCCCTACTCAGCCCTGACCACCCCTACACCCCAACTCACACCTCACCCAAAAAACCAAAAAAATACCCCACCCCCATCACAAAATCCACAGACAACCAACAATACAACAAAAAAAAAAAAACCCAAACAAAAACAAACAAAAAAAAAAAAAAAAACAAAAAAAAAAAAAAAAACAAAAAAAAAAAAAAAAACAAAAAACAAAAAAAAAAAAAAAAAAACCACTCACAAAAAACCCAACACACCATACTACCAATAAGACCTGAAACACACAATCCCCCATCACAAACACAAAAACATCAAAAACACCCCCAAACACCAAACAACACAACTCACACACACACACGCCGCACTCACACATCACACTCACACCCTCACACTCACACAAACACCCCCCCCAGCCTTGACCTCCCCCCCACACTCACCCCAACCCACAACACACACATCACCCCAACACCCTCTCAAGCCCACTTGACCCTCAACCCGACCATCCACTCACTCATCCTAAACACTCCCCCTCCTCACACATCCCACCCCACAAACACACACAAACCCAAACACAACATACAACCCCCCCCCCCCCCCCCACCACATCAACACCTACACAGAAGAAACCTAACACAACCTCCCTCCAAACCTCAACCCCCCCTCACACTCAAAAAACAAAACACACACACCCCAAATCCCCTCACACTCACCCCCCCTCACACACTTCCACCTTCCCCTCAAACTCAGCCCCCCACACACTCACCCCCCCTCTCAGCCAGACCCCTCCCCCCTCACACTCACTCCCTGCTCACACACTCACCCACACACCACACACTCACCCCCGCCCACACACACTCACCCCCCTCCAAACTCACCCCCACACACCTCCACCCCCCTCATCAGCCAGAACCCTCCCCCTCACACACACGCCCTGCTCCCACCCTGACACCCCTCCACACACACAGCAAAAACAATCTGTGGGTTTTAGTGGGAGTCAAGAGAGAGAGGCCCAGCCAACATCAACAACCCCCTCATCATCCAGCAGGGAGGGGGGAGGGAGGGAGAGAGAGAGAGACAAAGAGATAGGGGACAGAGAGAGAGAGAGGGAGAGAGAGAGAGAGAAAGAGAGAGGGAGAGGCAGTGGTGTTTATCTGTGTAGAAAGATGTCTGTATTCTCTGATTGGCTGAGTGACACAGTGGAGAATCATGTGACCATAACCCTACCTCCTGACCTTTTGTTCTAGAGACACTGTGCCCCGAAACATTCTAACACACACGCAGACATACACACACACACACGCAGACATACACACACACACACACACACGCAGACATACACACACACACGCAGACATACACACATGCAGACATACACCCACACAGGCAACTAAGACACACACACGCAGACACACACACACACATGCAGACATACACCCACACAGGCAAATAAGACACACACACGCAGACACACACCCACACACATGCAGACACACACTCACACACACGCAGACACACACATGCAGACATACACCCACACAGGCAACTAAGACACACACACACGCAGACACACGCACACACGCAGACACACACTCACACACGCAGACACACACACAGACATACATGTAGTGGTTTCAGTGCTCTGAGTCACATGGTTGTGGAGTTTGAACACGCACCTCAACACTCAGCACTACTGAGACAGTCTGTGCAGACCCAGTTTAGGCTGACACAGCCTGTGTAGACCCTGTGCAGGCTGACACAGTCTGTGTAGACCCTGTGCAGACTGACACAGTCTGTGTAGACCCTGTGCAGGCTGACACAGTCTGTGCAGACCCTGTGCAGACTGACACAGCCTTTGCAGACCCTGTGCAGGCTGACACGGTCTGTGTAGACCTTGTGCAGGCTGACACAGCCTGTGCAGACCCTGTGCAGGCTGACACAGTCTGTGCAGACCCTGTGCAGGCTGACACAGTCTGTGTAGACCCTGTGCAGGCTGACACAGTCTGTGCAGACCCTGTGCAGGCTGACACAGCCTGTGCAGACCCTGTGCAGGCTGACACAGTCTGTGCAGACCCTGTGCAGGCTGACACAGCCTGTGTAGACCCTGTGTAGGCTGACACAGTCTGTGTAGACCCTGTGCAGGCTGACACAGCCTGTGCAGACCCTGTGCAGGCTGACACAGCCTTTGCAGACCCTGTGTTCAGCCTGCTGTGGGACTCTGCATACTCACACTCACATGCAAAAAATACATTCACAAACATTCACGGACACACAATTACATACACACATTCACACACCCACACATTCACATTCAGACACTGACTCACACACACACACACACACACACACACACACACACACACACACACACACACACACATACCCTTTCAGACACTGACTCACACACACACTCACACACACACACACACACACACACATACACTTTCAGACACTGACTCACACACACACTCATACACACACACACACACTCATACACACACACACACACTCATACACGCTCACACAAAACAGAGGGATATCCTGTTTTCCTATGAAACTCTAAAAATAGTTTGTCAGGACTGTTATTGCAGTTCTACTAAATGGATTAAAAATGCCTTCTTTAGAGAGCTCTCTGTGGTTTCCCCTGAAGCTGAACACCACAACTTGTCTATCTGCCTGTCAGCCCGTCTGCCTGTCAGCCTGTCTGTCTGTCTGCCTGTCTATCTGCCAACTCCTACAACATATGTAACATAACCACCGCGTCATAAACACCACTTCCCTCTAACAGGCATTCTGGCTAGGCTTTTGGCCAGTCTAACCTCAGAGAGGTAAGCTCCTCTCTGCAACCCCAGCCCTGGCCACAGCCTTCGCCCTAGCCCCAGCCCCAGCCCCTGCCCCAGCCCCAGCCCCAGCCCCAGCCCCAGCTCCAGCCCCAGCCCTGGCCCCAGCCTTCGCCCTAGCCCCAGCTCCAGCCCCAGCCCCAGCCCCCAGCCCCAGCCCCCAGCCTCAGCCCCAAGCCTCAGCTCCAGCCCCAGCCCCAGCCCCAGCCCCAGCCCCAGCTCCAGCCCCAGTAGTGAAGTAGAACTGGGAGGTTCAGTGAGAGAGCCAGCAGTCTGGAGCAGGACAGACAGCTGTGCTCAGGTCGTCTGTGTTGCTCTGAGGTCATCTGTGTTGCTCTGAGGTCATCTGTACTGCTCTGAGGTCGTCTGTACTGCACTGAGGTTGTCTGTGTTGCTCTGAGTTCGTCTGTACTGCTCTAAGGTCGTCTGTTCTGAGGGCAGCTATCTAGTGATGGATGCGCTGCTGTCAGAACACATTAGAGTGACTCTAGATTGCTTTGGTAGAAGGCTTCAAATACACCCTTTCTTGCGACACCAACGTTTTTGTGCCCCACCAGACAGGTTTTAATCTGGGAATCACCTTGTGAGGGCTAGGAGTCACTTTGTGAGGGCTGGGAGTCACTTTGTGGGGCTGGGAGTCACTTTGTGGGGCTGGGAGTCACTTTGTGGGGCTGGGAGTCACTTTGTGGGCGTGCTTGTGGTCGTCTCATCTCAGGAGCTGTGCTCAGGTTCTCCTGGAGGTGTGTTCAGGAACACAGCCAAAAGTATGAGCTGCTGGCATGTCTCTGATTGGCTGATCTGACTTCCTGGTCTCCGCGACGCTGCAGGGGTTTGAGTAAACCTCTCAACTAGGTTTACTCCAGCGAGCACGTTTTCAATTCAACCTCTACGCAAAGAAATCTTGCAATCTGTCCAAGGTCTTTTTCTCTCTCCTTTTCCCCTGCCTGCCTGCCTGCCTGCCTGCCTGCCTGCCTGCCTGCCTGCCTGCCTGCCTGCTGCCTGCCTGCCTGCGCTGCCTTTGCCTGCCTGCCTGCCTGCCTGCCTGCCCCCTCTCTGCTCCCTGCCTGTCCCTGCCTGCCTCCCTCCCTCCCTCCCTCCCTCCCTCCCTCCCCTCCTCCTCCCTGCCTGCCTGCCTGCCTGCCTGCCTGCCTGCCTTGCCCTGCCTGCCTGCCTGCCTGCCTGCCTGCTTTGCCTGCCTGCCGTGCTGCCTGCCTGCCCTCTCTGCCCTGCCGCCTAGCCTGCCTGCCTGCCCGCCTCCCTCCCTCCTCCCTCCTCCTCCCTCCCTGCCTCCCTCCCTTCCCTCCCTCCCCCTCCCTCCCTGCCTGCCTCCCAGCTGTGTGGCAGCACCAACCCTGCCTGACCCTCCTGTCTCTGCTGTGTCAGCATCTAGCTGCACATTCAGCATGAAGAGTTTTAAACAAAGCCCTCACCCCTCCTTCTCCCTTTCCAGCCCCCCCTTAGCCCCTCCTTCCCCCTTTCCCAGTCCCCCCAGCCCTCCACCGCCCTCCCAACCCCCTCAGTTTCCCTCCGGCCCCCTCCCGGCCCCCTCCTGGCCCCCCTCCTGGTCCCCCTCCTAGCCCCCAAGCCCTCTCCAGTCCCTACAGGGCACATCTGCTTTAGCTGTTAAAGAGACAGCGCTCAGAAACTGTAGTGACTTCAGCACAACTTCCTGTTTCTTTGTAAAGTAGTTCTGAAACTTCAATTCTCTTTCCTTTTTTCTTTCTGTTTCTTTGTTTCTCTCTTTTACTTCTTTCTTTAATACACTAAGACTAAACCTCTCCCATCCTCCCCTCTCCCACCCTCCTTCCCCCCTCCCTCCCCACCACTCCTTCCCCCCTCCTCCGCACCCCACCTCTCCTCTCCCTTGTCCCCCTCCTCCACCCCAACTCTCCGCTCCCTGCCCCTCCTCCCCCAACCTCTTCCCTGCCCCTCCTCCCACCCCACCTCTCCTCCCCCCACCAACCTCTCTCCATCCCCTCCCCCCCACCTCTCCTCCCCACCCCACCTCTCCTCTCCCCTGCCCCTCCTCCCCCCCACCTCTCCCTCCCCCCCCAACCTCTCCTCTCCTGCCCTCCTCCCCACCCCATCTCCTCCCCCCCCACCTCTCCTCTCCCTGTCCCCTCCTCCCACCCCACTCTCCTCCCTCCTTCTCCCACCCCAACTCTCCTCCCCTCCTCTCCTTCCCTCCCCTCCTCCTCTCCCCTCCTCCTCTCCCCTCCTCCTCTCCCCTCCCGTGTCTAGTCTTCTTGTGTAGGAGGACCAGACGCAGTGTTATGAAACACTAACTTGTCCTCTTATCATCTCTGCCTGTCTGAGTTGTCTTATCTAAACTGATTTCTGTTCTGTGGAAGAGATTACTCTGTGAAAAATGTTCAGATTTGCCTGCTCTCTAGGCAGATCCAAACATTTTTCATGGAGTAATCTTGTATCAAGTTTACAGAACTGTCACCTAAGCTCTCGCCGTCTCCAGCTGAATGTAGTAGTTTAATAAAACAAGTGTATTATTTTGAGTCATGGCTCTTTGGGGAGTGTATGAGAAGCACATGGTTTGCGCCATCCTGTGTATGTCTGTGTGTTCCTGTTAGAGCAGATATTTATTTGTTTCATTAAGGTAAGCAAGGGTAAGCGCTGATGTGGCTGTCAGTGGGTGTGCAATTGTTTACTTAGTGTGCATGTTGTGCGTGAGTGAAACTGAGCCCGAGATGTAAAACACAGACGCAAACAGATCTAACACTTATGTCCAGGGAGTGGACACGTCCATGGAAACATTACTCGGATGAATGGAGGATCTGGAGAGTTACTCTACTAAGACAGGTCACACAGCAAACACACATACAGTGTCAGCTTTTTCCTGCACCTGACAAACCTTTATTGCCAGTGTGTCCTCGTGGAAGACTGAGTTTTGTGTGAACAGCTGGGGCAAGGCATTAGTAGCATTCACCAGCTAGCATGTCCAGCATCAGCTAGCATGAACAGCACCAGCCAGCATGTTGAGCCCCAGCTAGCATGTCCAGTAGCAGCTAGCATGAACAGCGCCAGCTAGCATGTCTAGTCCCAGCTAGCATGAACAGCGCCAGCTAGCATGTCCAGCACAAGCCTGTCCAGTCCAGTGGCGGCTTCTGGTCTTTCAGAGGGAAAGCTCATTTTCGGCCTACATCCTAAAATGTACATTTATTTATATGCAAAATTCTGCTCAACGTTTGCCATCATGTGCGGGTTGGTAGCTGGCTAGTTCACATTAGCCTAGCCTACTGTATGAATGAACGAACAAAACAATATTAAACTCGAAAGACAAAATGTGGGAATTTGGTTAAACTAAAACCAGGAATGATGTGTATATTTGTATTCGATTTTTGACGAAATCTATCTTTTGATTTCGCCACGCAAATACCAAGAATAAGCTTGCAATAATTAAAATTTCTCCTACATTTGCTAAAACCGTGATAAGACTGCGTTTGAACAGCTTCGGGGATTTTTGTATCATATAAAATCGCTGTGAATAAAAGGAGGTACGGTCTTTCGATAGATCATGACCATCGATAGTCCAATCAACACGCAGAAAGCCTGAGTCCAGGCCAGCCTGCTCCTCCAATCAGCTTCACAGACTGAGCGTCTGTGGGCGGGCCTTAATCGCAGCATTGTAAAATGACTATATAGTTTCGAAGCGCTGAAAATATTGTTCAAATATCTTCAATTTAAAAATACATCATTAGACTAAGGGAAGGATCGATAGTCTTCGAGATCATTATTAACGCATTAAAATGTTTTCTCAACAGTAAATATGTGATCATTGATTTTAGGGAAAGACGAACTTCGCTTCCAATCTTAAATAAATCGCCTCTGGTCCAGCACGACCTAGCATGTCCAGCCCCAGCTAGCATGAACAGCGCCAGCTAGCATGTCCAGCCCCAGCTAGCATATTGAGCCCCAGCTAGCATGTACAGCCCCAGCTAGCATGTCCAGCACCAGCTAGCATGTCCTGCACAAGCCTGTCCAGTCCATTGGCGTCTGCTGGTCTTTCAGAGGGAAAGCTCATTTTCAGCCTACATCTTAAAATGTACATTTATTTATATGCAAAATTCTGCTCCACGTTTGCAATCATGTGCAGTTTAGTAGCTGGCTAGTTCATCGCTACGACATTAGCCTAGCCTACTGTATGAATGAACCAACAAAACGATAATAAACTCGAAAGACAAAATGTGGGAATTTGGTTAAACTAAAACCAGGAATGATGTGTATATTTGTATTCGATTTTTGATGAAAGCCAGCTTTTGATTTTGCCACGTAAATACCAAGAATCAGGTTACAAAAAATAATATTTCTCCTACATTTGCTAAATCCGCGATAAGACTGCGTTTGAACAGCTTCGGGGATTTTTGTATAAGATAAAATCTCTGTGAATAAAAGCAGGTACAGTCTTTCGATAGATCATGACCATCGATAGTCCAATCAACACGCAGAAAGCCTGAGTCCAGGCCACCCTGATCCTCCAATCAGCTTCAAAGACTGAGCGTCTGTGGGCGGGACTTAATCGCAGCATTGTATAATGACTATATAGTTTCGAATCGCTGAAAATATTGTTCAAATATCTTCAATTTAAAAATGCATCGTTAGACTAAGGGAAGGATCGATAGTCTTCGAGACCAGCATTCACGCATTTAAAATGTTTTCTCAACAGTAAACATGTGACCATTGATTTTAGGGGAAGATGAATTTCGCGTCCAATCTTAAATAAATCGCCTCTGGTCCAGCACGACCTAGCATGTCCAGCCCCAACTAGCATGTCCAGCCCCAACTAGCATGTCCAGCACCAGCTTGTGCAGTCCAGTGGTGTCTGTTGGTCTTTCAGAGGGAAAGCTCATTTTCGGCCTACATCCTAAAATGTACATTTATTTATATGCAAAATTCTGCTCCACGTTTGCCATCATGTGCGGTTTGGTAGCTGGCTAGTTCACCGCTACGACATTAGCCTAGCCTACTGTATGAATGAACAAACAAAACGATATTAAACTCGAAAGACAAAATGTGGGAATTTGGTTAAACTAAAACCAGGAATGATGTGTATATTTGTATTCGATTTTTGATGAAAGACAGCTTTTGATTTTGCCACGTAAATACCAAGAATCAGGTTACAATAATTAGTATTTCTCCTACATTTGCTAAATCCGCGATAAGACTGCGTTTGAACAGCTTCGGGGATTTTTGTATCATCAAATCGCTGTGAATAAATGCAGGTACAGTCTTTCGATAGATCATGACCATCGATAGTCCAATCAACACGCAGAAAGCCTGAGTCCAGGCCAGCCTGCTCCTCCAATCAGCTTCACAGACTGAGCGTCTGTGGGTGGGGCTTAATCGCAGCATTGTATAATGACTATTTAGTTTCGAAGCGATGAAAACACCGTTTATATATCTTTAATTTAAAAATGCATCGTTAGACTAAGGGAAGGATCGATAGTCTTCAAGATCAGCATTAACGTATTTAAAATGTTTACTGAATTGTAAAAATGTGACCATTGATTTTAGGGAAAGACGAATTTCACGTCCAATCTTAAATTAATCGCCTCTGGTCCATTACGACCTAGCATGTCCAGCACCAGCTAGCATGTCCAGCCCCAGCTAGCATGTCCAGCACCAGCCTGTCCAGTCCAGTGGTGTCTGTTGGTCTTTCAGAGGGAAAGCTCATTTTCAGCCTACATCCTAAAATGTACATTTATTTATATGCAAAATTCTGCTCCACGTTTGCCATCATGTGCGGTTTGGTAGCTGGCTAGTTCACCGCTACGACATTAGCCTAGCCTACTGTATGAATGAACAAACAAAACGATATTAAACTCGAAAGACAAAATGTGGGAATTTGGTTAAACTAAAACCAGGAATGATGTGTATATTTGTATTCGATTTTTGACGAAAACTAGCTTTTGATTTCGTCACGCAAATACCAAGAATAAAGTTGCAATTGTTAGTATTTCTCCTACATTTCCTAAATCCGCGGTAAGACTGCGTTTGAACAGCTTCGGGGATTTCTGTATCATATCAAATCGCTGTGAATAAAAGCAGGTACAGTCTTTCGATAGATCATGACCATCGATAGTCCAATCAACACGCAGAAAGCCTGAGTCCAGGCCAGCCTGCTCCTCCAATCAGCTTCACAGACTGAGCGTGTGTGGGCGGGGCTTAATCGCAGCATTGTAAAATGACCATATAGTTTCGAAGCGCTGAAAACACCGTTTATATATCTTTAATTTAAAAATTCATCGTTAGACTAAGGCAAGGATCGATAGTCTTCGAGATCATTATTAACGCATTAAAATGTTTTCTCAATAGTAAATATGTGATCATTGATTTTAGGGAAAGACGAACTTCGCTTCCTATCTTAAATAAATCGCCTCTGGTCCAGCACGACCTAGTATGTCCAGCCCCAACTAGCATGTCCAGCGACAGCTAGTATGTCAAGCACCAGCTAGTATGTCCAGCCCCAGCTAGCATGTCCAGCACAAGCCTATCCAGTCTATTGGCGTCTGCTGGTCTTTCAGAGGGAAAGCTCATTTTCAGCCTACATCCTAAAATGTACATTTATTTATATGCAAAATTCTGCTCAACGTTTGCCATCATGTGCTGTTTGGTAGCTGGCTACTTCACCGCTACGACATTAGCCTAGCCTACTGTATGAATGAACAAACAAAACGATATTAAACTCGAAATACAAAATGTGGGAATTTGTTTAAACTAAAACCAGGAATGATGTGTATATTTGTATTCGATTTTTGATGAAAGACAGCTTTTGATTTCGCCACATAATACCAAGAGTCAGGTTACAAAAAATAGTATTTCTCCTACATTTGCTAAATCCGCGATAAGACTGCGTTTGAACAGCTTCGGGGATTTTTGTATAAAATAAAATCGCTGTGAATAAAAGGAGGTACGGTCTTTCGATAGATCATGACCATCGATAGTCCAATCAACACGCAGCAAGCCTAAGTCCAGGCCAGCCTGCTCCTCCAATCAGCTTCACGGACTGAAAGTCTGTGGGCGGGACTTAATCGCAGCATTGTAAAATGACTATATAGTTTCGAAGCGCTGAAAATATTGTTCAAATATCTTCCATTTAAAAATGCATCGTTAGACTAAGGGAAGGATCGATAGTCTTAGAGACCAGCATTAAGGCATTTAAAATGTTTACTCAATAGTAAATATGTGATCATTGATTTTAGGGAAAGACGAACTTCGCTTCCAATCTTAAATAAATCGCCTCTGGTCCAGCCCCAGATAGAATATCCAGCCCCAGCTAGCACGTTGAGCCCCAGCTAGCATGTTGAGCCCCAGCTAGCATGTACAGCACCAGCTAGCATGTCCAGCCCCCGCTAGCATGTCTAGACTCGGCTAGCTTGTCACTTTCCACTGCACTACTCACTTTTCACACACGCTGCTGTATGTACACGATTGCAATAAAGACTCAGTAATATTTGCAACATATGTATGTTTACATGCTCATATTCCTTGCACATGTTCAGTACTCTTTGCACATGTACAGCACCCCATCGGAAAGTATTTGTACAGTTTGTATAATTTGTATTTTTTTAGTTTATGCATAGGGAAAATAGTTATATTTATTTTTACTTGATTGTTGTATGCCTGTACTTATGTAGCACCGTGACTCTGTGAGGTACGACATTTCGTTCCACTGTATGCCCCCGCATGTAGCGGAATGACAATAAAGCTCAACTTGACTTGAACTTGATGTACAGACCCACCTAGCACCGAAACACTAAACATTGCATTTCTCTCTAAAGTATTCCGTCAGGGGACATCAGGGGTTTCCTGACAAATTAAAAGACCTCACTGTTGCTTCCAGACTCTGAGATGTCGTATTTACTGACGACATCTTCACTGGTCACCGTGTGAAATGGTCTTTTCCATCCTATCTTATTTACTATAATTCAATCAGATGAACAGAGGAGCGTTTAGAAATGATGGCTTAGTGCTGTGTTAATGTTACACAGACCGCTCAAAATAATACATGCATGAAAGAAGTCATTATTTATCTCTGGCAGCAGTTCCTACTAGTGAATGATGATTATATGGCTTACCCTGTCATGAGATTCTCATTAGCTTTTCATTAGTATAGACTAAGTTATATCGGGTGTGAGATCTATGTACGTGTGTTCGTGTGTGTAAGTGTGTGTAAGTGTGCGTGGACGGAGTGTGGACAGAGTGAGGAGGGAGTGGGTTTGCAGCATCATAGTAAGACCCTGTTTGATGACATCAGAATGGATGTGAGTCTGAACAGG
>BROE01000009.1:654086-656586 GCA_036571765.1 Plecoglossus altivelis | reverse complement strand
GAGAGCTGTGTTTGGAAAAGGCTGTGTTAGCAGAGAGCTGTGTTTGGAAAAGGCTGTGTTAGCAGAGCTCCACTCTGCCTGGGAGCGACAGAGAGTAGGCGGGCCACGACCTGTCACTCAGTTTGATGCATTAATCTGTTGACAAGTCCAGCTGCTCTCCAGCTCATGCTTCCCTTTCCCCCACAGCACACTGGCTGCGCAAGTGGGGGTAGCGGTGGGGGGGTGAGGTGTGTAAATGTTACCTGGGGCGAGGCAGGCTAGGGAGGGGCGGGAGAAAGACCCAAGTCCTCAATTACAGCCCTGCTCAGCTCTCACACCCCGAGGGTACGTGTGTACAAACTCTCGGTCTTACACACACACACACACACACACACACACACACACACACACACACACAACACACATACAAACACACACACACAGTGTGAGGCCACTTATCCGTGAACACAGTGTCCTAGATTAGCAGCTCTGCTGGCCTTGGCTATGCTGCTCGGAGACATGGGGCTGTATGCTGTTATTATCCACTACTGACTTCTGGCAAGAAAACACTACTGCCCGCAGGGCAACCCCTGCTCTGCTCTACCCCGCTCTACTCTGCTCTGCTCTACCATGCTCTACCATGCTCTGCTCTACCATGCTCTACCATGCTCTGCTCTACCCCGCTCTACTCTGCTCTGCTCTACTCTGCTCTGCTCTACCATGCTCTACCATGCTCTGCTCTACCATGCTCTGCTCTGCTCTGCTCTGCTCTGCTCTCCTCTGCTCTGCTCTGCTCTACCCTGCTCTGCTCTACCATGCTCTCCTCTGCTCTGCTCTGCTCTGCTCTGCTCTACTCTGCTCTGCTCTGCTCTGCTCTACCCCGCTCTACTCTGCTCTGCTCTACCATGCTCTGCTCTACCATGCTCTGCTCTACCATGCTCTGCTCTACCCCGCTCTACTCTGCTCTGCTCTACCATGCTCTACCATGCTCTGCTCTACCATGCTCTGCTCTGCTCTGCTCTCCTCTGCTCTGCTCTACCATGCTCTACCATGCTCTGCTCTGCTCTGCTCTCCTCTGCTCTGCTCTACCCTGCTCTGCTCTGCTCTGCTCTGCTCTGCTCTGCTCTACCCTGCTCTGCTCTGCTCTACCCTGCTCTGCCCTGCTATACTTTGCTCTACCATGCTCTGCTCTGCTCGTGAATTCCCAGGGGAATAGGCCTCTGGGCACCATTCCTACACACATGCAAGCCACACACACACAGACACACCTCCGCCTGCTTACAGAGTATCTCTAGCCACAACTGTAGTCCAGATCCCAGAGACTGCGTGTGTGAAGCAAGGGAGAGAATCTGTCACAGGCAACATGCAGGCCCGACGTGCTCAACAAGAACTCTGGCTCACAAGACAGCTTTCACACACGTCCCACTAACGTGTTCGATGACCGTGCTGCGGTGTCCAGACAGCAGGAGCAGCAGGACTCTGGTCCAAGATCCAAAAGAACCAGAACCAGTGTAAAACCAGACTGATGTGAATGTGAGCAGACACTCCAGACGAACTGTTGGCTGAGAAGCAAGCTGCTGCCCCAGCGCCTGACAAGTCTGGGCATGCAGCTGGTCATCACAGTAGTGTGGTGATGTGGTCACCATCTTGTCCCTCGCCAGCACCCAACAGGACAGTGAGCAGAGACGAGACATGTGTCTTTAATCACAGTGGACGCTCTCTAGTGACTTCACTCCTGTTCTTCTGCAGACACATCAAAGACGACCCCAGAACAGCTTGTCTTATTTCGTCTCTCATAACTTCAGAACCCCAGAGGCCAGAGATGGCAGACTGATTGTACTGGTTGCTGTGTTTTGATCTAGATGTCTGACCCTTGTTCTTCTCTGTGTCGGAGGGGTGAGGGTGTGGGCGTTTAACAACACGACCTCTGATGGATAGGGTCTAATGCTGCAGACGGACATTCATGAATGTCCTCTTCTGTCGCGCTGCTCTGTCAAGGGGCAGAATCAGACATACATCATTTCAACCAAACAACCATTGAACGTTTCATGTTTGTCTCCCGTTGTTTGGGTGTGTGTATCAGTATGTGTGTGTGCGGAGGCGGGTGGGGGCAGCGCACATAATACACACACACAAATGTGTGTTTATTTGTGTGTGTGTGTGTGTGTAAACACCTGCTTGTAGCATGTGTGCTGCACTGCAGAGCCACTGTGTGCTGGTGGTTGGTGTCCGCGTGGGACAGCGTCTATGTGTCCAGCCGGGCGCAGACAGGAAGTTGATCCTTCCCTCAGGAGCCCAGGTGGCTGCTGGGAAAACGAGTTCTTCGACGTCCATCTGCTCTCCCTTCAGTCTGGATTTCATCTAGTCTGTGGCAGATTTACCAACCGGAAGATAAGTCACAAGTAAAATAATACCTCTTTTCTAAAATAAGAAGGTCCTCAGAGACTGAAGAGGGGGGAGACAGGGGGGATGCGGGGGGAGGAAGGGGGGAGAGGGAGAATGCGGGGGGAGAGGGGGAGAG
>BROE01000009.1:643811-653895 GCA_036571765.1 Plecoglossus altivelis | reverse complement strand
TAACGTCATGTTGTCCCCTTGTTTGTGTGTATCAGTATGTGTGTGTGCGGAGGCGGGTGGGGGCAGCGCACATAATACACACACACACAAATGTGTGTTTATTTGTGTGTGGTGTGTGTGTAAAAACACCTGCTTTAGCATGTTGTATGCACTTGCAGACCCTGTTGTCTGTGGTTGGTGTCCGCGTGGGACAGCGTCTATGTGTCCAGCCGGGCGCAGACAGGAAGTTGATCTTCCTGCAGGAAGCCCAGGTGCGCGGAAAACGATTCTTTCGACGTCCATAGCTCTCCCTTCATCTGGATTTCATTCTGTCCTGTGGCAATTTACCACCGAGAGAGTCACAAGTAAAAATAAACCTCTAAAATAAGAAGTCCTCAAACTGAAGGAGGGAACAGGGGATGCGGGAAGGGAGAGGGAAATGCGGGGGAAGAGGAGAGGGAGGATGCGGGGAGGGGAGATGCGGGAGAGGAGAGGAATGGAGAGGGAATGGAAGGAGAGATGCGGTAGAGGGATCGGGGAGAGGGGGGGAGAGGGCAGAGGAGGAGAGGGGAGAGGATGCGGGGGAGAGGGGAGGGGAGAGGATCACATATGAGGGATTGGTATGAGGGGGATGCCGGTGAAGGGATCCGGAAGAGGAGAGGGAGTGGAAATGCAACCCTTAGGAACTGGGCACATGCTGGCATGCACTTACTCTGTAATCATTTAATCCATCATCACTACTATAAACAATCATTTGTAGGACTGTTCCTGCCTGTAAACAAATGGGGCCATGATGAAAATTTCAAAGAAATTCACTTGAAAATGTTTCAGGAAAACAGAGTTTAGTTAACAAATGGATGGGATGTGTGTGCTGTCATATGGTTTGGTTTAGCTGTTTCTATGATGTTGGTGGTAAAGTGTTGAGTTTTCCAAGAGAGCAGAGCTCTCAGTCCAGGAAATAAGTATCTTAATCATGAATCCCAGTGAGACGATGACCCAGAGATAAACACTTCAGCCTAAATCCAGCATCTGCCTTGTTTCTGTTCTGGCTCTGGTCAGACCAGGAGAGTTCACAGCTCTCCACATCCACGCAGAGAGAAACCTGTTTGTCAGGAATCCTAAGTGATGGTCGATGCAGCCAGGTTCAAACAGCTGTTTTGCGTTGCCCTTCTCTTGCTCTGGGTGTGATCTATCACCCCAAGCTTTGCCCAGCTTGATTCACAGGCTGAACACACCAACAGCCCAGCTGAACACACCAACAGCCCAGCTGAACACATCAGCAGCCCAGCTGAACACAGCAGCAGCAGCACAGCTGAACACAGCAGCAGCAGTACAGCTGAACACAGCAGCACAGCTGAACACAGCAGCACAGCTGAACACACCAACAGCCCAGCTGAACACATCAGCAGCCCAGCTGAACACAGCAGCCCAGCTGAACACAGCAGCAGCCCAGCTGAACACAGCTGAACACAGCAGCAGCCCAGCTGAACACAGCTGAACACATCAGCAGCAGCAGCACAGCTGAACACAGCAGCAGCACAGCTGAACACAGCAACACAGCTGAACACAGCAGCAGCACAGCTGAACACAGCAGCAGCACAGCTGAACACAGCAGCCCAGCTGAACACAGCAGCACCAGCTGAACACAGCAGCACAGCTGAACACAGCAACACAGCTGAACACAGCAGCACCAGCTGAACACAGCAGCAGCCCAGCTGAACACAGCAGCACAGCTGAACACAGCAGCACAGCTGAACACAGCAGCAGCACAGCTGAACACAGCAGCACAGCTGAACACAGCAGCCCAGCTGAACACAGCAGCAGCCCAGCTGAACACAGCAGCCCAGCTGAACACAGCAGCAGCACAGCTGAACACAGCTGAACACAGCAGCAGCACAGCTGAACACAGCAGCAGCAGCCCAGCTGAACACAGCAGCAGCACAGCTGAACACAGCAGCACAGCTGAACACAGCAGCAGCACAGCTGAACACAGCAGCACAGCTGAACACAGCAGCAGCACAGCTGAACACAGCAGCCCAGCTGAACACAGCAGCAGCACAGCTGAACACAGCAGCACAGCTGAACACAGCAGCACAGCTGAACACAGCAGCAGCACAGCTGAACACAGCAGCACAGCTGAACACAGCTGAACACAGCAGCAGCACAGCTGAACACAGCTGAACACAGCTGAACACAGCTGAACACAGCAGCACAGCTGAACACAGCAGCAGCCCAGCTGAACACAGCTGAACACACCAGCAGCACAGCTGAACACAGCTGAACACAGCTGAACACAGCAGCAGCACAGCTGAACACAGCAGCAGCACAGCTGAACACACCAGCAGCCCAGCTGAACACAGCAGCACAGCTGAACACAGCAGCAGCACCAGCTGAACACAGCAGCAGCACAGCTGAACACAGCAGCCCAGCTGAACACAGCAGCACAGCTGAACACAGCAGCAGCACAGCTGAACACAGCTGAACACAGCAGCCCAGCTGAACACAGCAGCCCAGCTGAACACAGCAGCAGCACAGCTGAACACAGCAGCAGTCCAGCTGAACACAGCAGCAGCAGCAGCAGCACAGCTGAACACAGCAGCACCAGCTGGGCTAGATGTTCATCAGGCTTCTGTTGGCTAAAGGACTGTTTCTCAAGTGCCCCCCCCTCTTTCTCCCCACCCCTCCTCTTCCCTGCCTGGCCACCATCATATTGTGTATTTAATGTAATTTAATTTGACTGGAAGAAGGAACCTAAACCAGACCTCATCTCACTCATGTGACTTTAGAATGTGTGAGAGGCCTCACCTCTCTTCTCTGCCTGAGATACCCAGAGAGAGAGAGAGAGAGAGAGAGAGAGAGAGAGAGAGAGAGAGACCAGGCTGGGGGGAGGTGTCTGTGTTTGGAGGACGGGGCGACCCAACAGCCCAGGGGCTGGAAGGCTGGGGGGAGGCTGGGGAGAGGCTGGGGGGGGACTGGGGGGAGGCACAGGGAGGCTGGGGGAGGCTGGGGGGAGGCTGGGGGGAGGCTGGGGGGAGAGTGGGGGAGGCTGGGGGGAGGCACAGGGAGGCTGGGAGGATGACTGATCCTAATTGACCGCAGCACAGAGACTGATCGCTCCCTGTTGACCATCCAGACCAGCTGCAATAAACAGTGTCTTTGTTACTGTTGGGTCTGTGACCAGGCATGTTTCTGACTGCAGACCAACAAGTTCTGCAGGATCAGAGATCTGATGTCCTCACAACCACACTTGGCAACCTGGTGAAAGTGACAGAGGCCTGTTCACTGTGAGAACCAGTCAACTCAAAACTAAAGAGTTCCTGCCTTGTGTTTAGTGTCACAGGTTAGACTGTGTCACAGGTTAGACTGTGTCACTAAACACTGCGGCTCAGACCTGCTGTCCATGCTACTGTTCAGGGATCTGTGGTCATCGTTCCTTTCAGACAGGAACAGAGAACACCTGAACAGAGAACACCTGAACAGAGAACTCTCCTGCTCTCTCCATATCTCTGCCTGACCTGGTCTCTCTCTCCGTGTCTCAGCCGGACCTGGTCTCTCTCTTGCTCTCTCCATATCTCTGCCTGACTTGGTCTCTCTCTCTGTGTCTCTGTTTGACCTGGTCTCTCTCCTGCTCTCTCTCTGTCTCAGCCTGACCTGGTCTCTCTCCTGCTCTCTCTCTGTCTCAGCCTGACCTGGTCTCTCTCTCTCTCCTGCTCTCTCCCTGTCTCAGCCTGACCTGGTCTCTCTCCTGCTCTCTCTCTCTGTCTCAGCCTGACCTGGTCTCTCTCCTGCTCTCTCCCTGTCTCAGCCTGACCTGGTCTCTCTCCTGCTCTCTCTCTCTCTGTCTCAGCCTGACCTGGTCTCTCTCTCTCTCCTGCTCTCTCTCCGTGTCTCAGCCTGACCTGGTCTCTCTCCTCTCTCCTGCTCTCTCTCTCTGTCTCAGCCTGACCTGGTCTCTCTCTCTCCGTGTCTCAGCCTGACCTGGTCTCTCTCCTGCTCTCTCTCTGTCTCAGCCTGACCTGGTCTCTCTCCTGCTCTCTCTGTCTCAGCCTGACCTGGTCTCTCTCCTGCTCTCTCTCCCTGTCTCAGCCTGACCTGGTCTCTCTCCTGCTCTCTCTCTGTCTCAGCCTGACCTGGTCTCTCTCTCTCTCCTGCTCTCTCCCTGTCTCAGCCTGACCTGGTCTCTCTCCTGCTCTCTCTCTCTGTCTCAGCCTGACCTGGTCTCTCTCCTGCTCTCTCTCTGTCTCAGCCTGACCTAGCCTCTATGCTCTCTTCCGCTCTCCCTGTTCCTTAGACTGACCTGGTCCTGCCTTCTCTGCCCGGAGTCATAGAGTCCCTGACACAGGAAACCAGGGGGCTGGTAGAGTGTGAAACAGGAAGTGACATAGCTGTACTAGCTTGTTTTCCCAGGCCGGTGTTGAGACACAGGTCTAGCTCAGAGGAACAGGAAGTAGCGTGAAGCAGCAGGCGTGCGCTCTGAGGTTCTTCTGGTCGGTATTCAGCATGTTCTGTTCTCTGTTCTTGTTGCGCAATTTAGCTCACTGACAGTGTTGTTGTGGCTCCTAAACTGTTTAATGGCTACAAAACAATTTTTTACAGAAAACATGGATACCAGGCTGCGGTCTGCTTGACGTGTCGTGCCTGTACATGTCACCATGTTTACAACTCATAACATGATCCCTCTGCTCTGACTGGAAAACAAAGAGCAGGGAAGGACATGCACACTGCCCTGTGTACAGGAGTGTGTGTGTGTGTGTGTGTGTGTACAGGAGTGTGTGTGTGTGTGTACAGGAGTGTGTGTGTGTGTGTGTACAGGAGAGTGTGTGTGTGTGTGTGTGTGTGTACAGGAGAGTGTGTGTGTACAGGAGAGTGTGTGTGTACTACAGTAGTGTTGTGTGTACTATAGTAGTGTGGAGTGTGTGTGCTACAGTAGTGTAGAGTGTCTGTGTGTGTGTGCTACAGTAATGTCTGTTGTGTGTGTGTGTGTGTGTGTGTGTGTATGTGTCTGTTGTGTGTCTGTCTGTGTGTGTGTGTCTGTTGTGTGTGTGTGAGTGTGTGTGCGTGTGTGTGTGTGTGTGTGTGTGTGTGTGTATGTGCGTGTATGTGTGTGTGTGTACTACGGTAGCATCTGGTGTGTGTTCTGAGGGATGTGGTTCTCTGGTCTGACTGAAAGGAAGGAGACTTAGTCACAGGTGCAGTTCCCTCCACATTGTGGTTTACACACACACACACACACACACACACACCACACACACACACACACACACACACACACAGCTGTGTCTGCACTGAGACAAACAGACCTGACAGCTGTGAGGTGTAAAGTGAGACCAACATAACCAAACAGTTTTTACAGGAGTCAGGTGAAGACCTATCACGCTCCTTCATATACATTCTGTTTCATGGTTCTGAAACAGGATTTGAAAAGAACATTGTTCTCCCAAGGACAGGTTCTGTTCCTCTGCTGAGACCCTAAAGTAAACCTGACTGAGCAGAGCATGACTGAGGTAAGAGCTCGCTCAGTCAGCTGTCTGGGCTCAGCTCAACCTCTCCTCCTTACTGCACTCCGTATCAGAATGATGTCTAGTACCTCATAAATCACAGCTGAGCATGTTTGTCTTGTGATTGGCCCCCGCAGAAGAGAGAGAAGGGTCAAAGGTTGGAGGCCCCTCCTCCTCATGACCCCCTGTTCCCTGGAGACCCCCAGCCCTGAGGTCAGGGGTCAAACCCCGGAGCCTTTAGCTCAGCAGGATAATGGCTTGCCGCTGTCACAGTCCTCCTTGGTCTGACAGCTCAATGAGGTCTGACCATGTTGTGAGCTCTGGGCCAGGGTAGGTCTGGGGGAGGGCAGGGTGGGTCTGGGGAGGGCAGGGCCAGGGTGGGTCTGAGGGGGGCAGGGCCAGGGTGGGTCTGAGGGGGTCAGGGTGGGTCTGGGGAGGGCAGGGCCAGGGTGGGTATGGGGAGGGCAGGGTCGGTCTGGGGGCTCATTCACTTTGCACTAACCCTCTGGCCCCTTAACTTGATGCATGTGTGTGTGTGTGTTTGGGTGTTTGTGTGTGTGTTTGTATATGTGTGTGTGTGTGTGTGTGTGTGTCTGTGTGTGTGTGTGTGTGTGTGTCTGCAGTTCTGAAGTAGTGACACTGCAGGAACACAGTGAGAGGGATTGTGTGACTCCTGCAGTCCACACAATACACACACACACACTCACACAACACTCACACAAAGACTGCTGGCATGCCCCTGTGAAGACCTACAATGCCTGCTCTTCATCTTATCATGTGATTTGAGAGTCCCATCAAGTGCATGTGTGTGTTTGTGCACGTGTGTGTGTGTGTGCCTGTGTGTGTGTTTGCCTGTGTGTGTGCCTGTGTGTGTGTGTGCCTGTGTGTGTGTGTGCCTATGTGTGTGTGTGTGTGTGCCTGTGTGTGTGTGTGTGTGTGCCTGTGTGTGTGTGCCTGTGTGTCTGTGTGTGTGTGTGTGTGTGTGTGTGCACGTGTGTAGTCACATGAGAAAAGGACTAATGAGACGTTCTTCACAAAGGGCAGCTGTGGTTTGGCCGCTTCCAGACGCTGATGTTCATCACCCAGCAGCCAGAAGGACAATGACCCTGAACACGGCTGAAGGTTGTTCCCAACCTCTCTGTTCACAATCACATGCTTTCACATCATGTGACACAAGTCACCCGCCTGCTGTGTGTGTGTGCATGTTAGTGTGTGTGTGTGTGTGTACATGTTAGTGTGTGTGTACATGTTAGTGTGTGTGTGCTAGTGTGTGTGTACATGTTAGTGTGTGTGTGTGTGTGTGTGTGTACATGTTAGTGTGTGTGTGTGCATGTTAGTGTGTGTGTGTACATGTTAGTGTGTGTGTGCGCATGTGTGCATGCATGTCAGTAAGATTGTGTACATGTGTGTGTGTGCATGTTAGTGTGTGTGCGTGTTAATGTGTGTGTTAATGTTTTAATGTGTGTGTGTGTGTGTGCGTGTTAATGTGTGTGTGTGTGTTTATGCATGTGTGTGTGCGTGCTTGTGTGTGTGTGTGTTTATGTGTGTGCGTGTGTGTTTATGTGTGTGTGTGTGTGCGTGCTTGTGTGTGTGTGTGTGCGTGTTAATGTGTGTGTGTGTGTTTATGTGTGTGTGTGTGCGTGCTTGTGTGTGTGTGTGTGTGTGTGAGACAGGGGGACAGTTAACCGGGCGTCAAAGCAAACCCAACTGAACTTGTAAAGGTTCTGAACTCCAGTGATGATTAATCTTCAGTCAGCAGTGAGTAATGTAATATAGTGTCTGCTCTCCACACACCTTGAGAGGCAGCAGTAATGTAATATAGTGTCTGCTCTCCACACACCTTGAGAGGCAGCAGTAATGTAATATAGTGTCTGCTCTGCACACACCTTGAGAGGCAGCAGGTATTAGTGTTATTCTGGCTCAGATCAGATGGGATCAAACCAGTGGTCGTTTCTGTTCCTTTTCTTCCACAGGTGTTTCTGAGTCCTGGGGACAGGGGACACCTGAATGCTGCATGGGACACTGTGGGAGGGGCCGACACTGTGGGCGGGGCCGGACCCCCAAGCGGTTTTTGGGTGGCGGGCACAACACATCTGGCCTGGCACCTGGGCGGGACAACTACCGTGCCTTCTGGTCACACTGTGGACTTTCAGGGGCCACTCTTTGCGGTGACAACACCGTGCCGGGTCGACACTCGTGCGCCACTGTCTGCCTTTACCAGATAAGATGATCTGACCTGAAGGAGCACACTGAAATAAGACTGCAAATCCAGATTACTTTAAAACAGGAAACCGAGCTGCAGCAGACAATGGGGGGCGGGGGGCTGGCCATGGTAGGGGGGGGCTGCTTTAAGAACCCCATAATCCCTCTTCACTGCATGGAGTGGGTGTGTGTGTGTGTGTGTGTGTGGGGCTACAGACCCAGGTGATAGGATATGAGCTGGATATGAGTTTGTGTGCTCCAGGCCAGCAGGGTATGTGGTGTTCATGCACCAAAACGTCTGACAATGTGCAATTAAAGCAATCTGATGAAGATGGATATTCACTGCAATGTCCCTTCTGAAGCAGCACGTATGAGGGCTCTGATGTCTGCTGTCTTCTGTAGCAGAGCAGCAACCAGAGGCAGATATACTAGTCTGAGACAAAATACAGAAAAGAGAAAGACAGAGAGGAAGAGAGACAGGGAAGATGAGAGTAAGAGAGACAGAAAGACAGAGAAAGACAGAGAAAGACAGAGAGACCGAGAGGAAAAGAGAGACAGAATGACCGAGAGACCGAGAGGAAAAGCGAGACAGGGAAGATGAGAGTAAGAGAGACAGAAAGACAGAGAAAGACAGAGAAAGACAGAGAAAGACAGAGAGAGCGAGAGGAAAAGAGAGACAGGGAAGATGAGAGTAAGAGAGACAGAAAGACAGAGAAAGACAGAGAAAGACAGAGAGAGCGAGAGGAAAAGAGAGACAGAAAGACCGAGAGAGCGAGAGGAAAAGAGAGAGAGAAAGACCGAGAGAGCGAGAGGAAAAGAGAGACAGGGAAGACAGAGAGACCGAGAGGAAAAGAGAGACAGGGAAGAGAGAGACCGAGAGGAAAAGAGAGACAGAAAAGAGAGAGAGCGAGAGGAAAAGAGAGACAGAAAGACAGAGAGAGCGAGAGGAAAAGAGAGACAGAAAGACCGAGAGAGCGAGAGGAAAAGAGAGACAGGGAAGAGAGAGACAGAGAGGAAAAGAGAGACAGGGAAGAGAGAGACCGAGAGGAAAAGAGAGAGACAGAGAGGTAAAGAGAGACAGGGAAGAGAGAGACAGGGAAGATGAGAGTAAGAGAGACAGAAAGACCGAGAGAGCGAGAGGAAAAGAGAGACAGGGAAGAGAGAGACAGAGAGGAAAAGAGAAACAGGGAAGAGAGAGACCGAGAGGAAAAGAGAGAGACAGAGAGGAAAAGAGAGAGACAGAGAGGAAAAGAGAGACAGGGAAGATGAGAGACCGAGAGGAAAAGAGAGAGACAGAGAGGTAAAGAGAGACAGGGAAGATGAGAGACCGAGAGGAAAAGAGAGAGACAGAGAGGTAAAGAGAGAGACAGAGAGGAAAAGAGAGAGACCGAGAGGTAAAGAGAGACAGGGAAGAGAGAGAGCGAGAGGAAAAGAGAGACAGAGAGGAAAAGAGAGAGACAGAGAGGAAAAGAGAGACAGGGAAGATGAGAGAAAGAGAGAAGAAGACTTCCTATTAAAACCATCTTTTTAGGGCAACAAAACCACATGAGACACAGTAGAGGTGGCACACACACACACACACACACACACACACATACACACACACACACACATACACAAGCACACACACATGCACACACACACGTAAACAGACACACACACACACACACTTACACATACACAAGCACACACACACACACACATACACAAGCACACACACACACTTACACACACACGTACACAGACACACACACACACACACACACACACTTACACATACACTTACACACACACGTACACACACACACACACACACAGTTACACACACACGTACACACACACATACACAGACACACACTCACACACGCACACACAGACACAGACACACACACAGACACACACCACAGACACACACCACACATGCACACATACACAAGCACACGCGCACACACATGCACACACACACACACGCACACAAGCACGCACACACAAGCACACACACATACATGCACACACACAAACAAGCACGCACATACACTTGCACACACACGCACATACACTTGCACACACATACACACATACACTGGCACGCACGCACACACATGCACACACCCTGCTGCCAGGCTGGGCACTGGTTTCAATCAGCCAGAATAATGACAGCGATGGCCTGGCAGGCTTTAGTCATGGGGATCTGGAAATCAGCTTTAACATGCTCAGCTGTTTTACAGGCAAGTTTAGTGCCATGCAGGTGCAGCCCCATGAAAACCTGCTCTCAACATGACAGACTGAGGAGGGTGGCAGCGTGTCAACAAACACAGAGCACCACTGGCTGTAGCTGGAGAGAGAGAGGAGAGGAGAGGAGGAGAGGAGAGGAGGAGAGGGGAGAGAGGAAGGGAGGAGAGGAG
>BROE01000009.1:611976-634287 GCA_036571765.1 Plecoglossus altivelis | reverse complement strand
TTTCTCCCCTCTCCCCTCCCCATCTTCTCCTTCTCCCTCCCCCTCTTCCCCCTCGCCCTCTCCTCCCCTCCCCAATCTCTCTCCCTCCCCATTAAAGATTACTAAGACAACGCTGCCACAACACTCCCTGGACAATCAAGCTAAAGTATTTACTAAAGGACAACACTGTCCACAACACTCCTCTGGACCATCCAAAGCTAAAGCATGACTAAGACAACACTGTCCACAACACTCCCTGGACATCAAGCTAAAGTATTACTAAGACAACACTGTCCCACAACACTCCTGGAATCAAGCTTAAAGGTATTACTAAGACTAAACACTGTCACAACACTCCCTGGACATCAAGCTAAAGTATTACTAAGACAACACTGTCCACAACACCCCCTGGACATCAAGCTAAAGTATTACTAAGACAACACTGTCCACAACACTCCCTGGACATCAAGCTAAAGTATTACTAAGACAACACTGTCCACAACACTCCCTGGACATCAAGCTAAAGTATTACTAAGACAACACTGTCCACAACACTCCCTGGACATCAAGCTAAAGTATTACTAAGACAACACTGTCCACAACACTCCCTGGACATCAAGCTAAAGTATTACTAAGACAACACTGTCCACAACACTCCCTGGACATCAAGCTAAAGTATTACTAAGACAACACTGTCCACAACACCCCCTGGACATCAAGCTAAAGTATTACTAAGACAACACTGTCCACAACACCCCCTGGACATCAAGCTAAAGTATTACTAAGACAACACTGTCCACAACACTCCCTGGACATCAAGTTAAAGTATTACTAAGACAACACTGTCCACAACACCCCCTGGACATCAAGCTAAACATCTTCAGTCTGTTTGAGTCCTGATCTCTCTCCAAATCCCAACGAAGCTGCCTGTGAACCAATCAATGAGCAGCAGTGTTTTGTGTTGCTCCCACAGAGAAACACAGTCCAGATCTGTTGCAGAGGGGAGGAGGGTGAGCCACTGTTAAAACTCTCTAACCTTTGGTCCTTTCTGGATGAGAGGAATCAACAAATGTGGGGAAATCCTGGCTGCTAAGCAACCCTATTGGTTCAGTATCATTTCCATGACGATGACACACAAAGGCCTGAAGGGAAAACAAGGTAGTGTGAATGGTCTGAGGCCAGATGACCCTTGACCCCTGAGGTGAAGCCAGGAGCCTGATGGAGGCTGGGGCCCAAGCAGAGCTCCTCACAGTCTCTGGGGCCCTGGAGAGCTCCTCACAGTCTCTGGGGCCCTGGAGAGCCCCTCACAGTCTCTGGGGCCCTGGAGAGCTCCTGACAGTCTCTGGGGCCCTGGAGAGCTCCTGACAGTCTCTGGGGCCCTGGAGAGCCCCTCACAGTCTCTGGAGCCCTTGAGAGCTCCTCACAGTCTCTGGGGCCCTTGAGAGCCCCTCACAGTCTCTGGGGCCCCAGAGACTGTGAGGAGCTCTCAAGGGCCCCAGAGACTGTGAGGAGCTCTCAAGGGCCCCAGAGACTGAGGAGCTCTCCAGGGCCCGAGAGCTCCTGACAGTCTCTGGGGCCCTGGAGAGCTCCTCAGTCTCTGGGGCCCTTGAGAGCTCCTGACAGTCTGACGCCTCAGACTTCACCTGCTCCCTATTTACTGACTTCTTCTGAATCATGTTGAGATTAACTCTAGTCTTTAATTTATAGGATACACGATACATGATTCTTTTAATTACAATCTGTGATGTAAAGTTAAAAGATTATTTCTGTGGAGAATGACTGTGACTGTGACATATCGAAAATATCGAAATGTAAAACATCACGAATATATTTTCAATTATTTGCCAAAAGGGGATAGACGTGTTCAAATCCTCCCTCCGTTTGCTCCTCGTGACTGGACCGTGCTCACGTCACTCAAAGCGAAGGGGTGCTGCTAGTTTCTAAGCGCCTGTAATGTCAGTCTGGGTCTCCGATTGCATCCCCGTGTTGTGTTTGGGCTTCATCACTTCTGTCCTGTACAGTCGCGCTCCAGTAGAGGAGCTTGTGAAGGTCGGATCGTGACTGCTCAGAGACACGGGCATAACGACACTAACTGCACTGTGTGAAAGTGCGCCTTGCTGAAACAGCCTGTGGATATTGCCAACAAAAAGTATCCGTGTACAGTAGCATCTTTGCCGTTTCTTCAGGAGTTGGCTCGGAATTGTCAGTGGAATACGCGGATTGAAATACTGTTGTCTTGGGAAAAGCCAAACTTTTTCCTCTTATTTTTTTACGGGACCTGTAGCTTTGGACACACAGCCAGCATAATTCTCATATTTCATGTGGCTAGCGCTTGATTTACGGAAAAAAATCGGCATACTTTTGAAACACGTGAACTGTTTCTGAGGCGAACATGTTCAGCAAGTGTTTGATTGCGTTAGCGAATGTTTTCATTATGGTGCGCGTGTTAACGGCTTATGAGTGTACACCGTGCAGTCTCCGGACGTGTCCCGTGCAGGCTCCGCACGGCTGCCAGGGCGGCCGGAGTGTGGCCCGGGACCCTTGCGGATGCTGTGACCAGTGTACCCGGCTGGAGGGGGAGAAGTGTGGGGGTCTGGACTGGGGACTGGGCTACTGTGCTCTGGGACTGACCTGCGCTGCTGCTAACCAAACTGGAGACGTTACTCTACCTGAAATCGGCGTTTGCAAAGGTATGAGTTTCATACATATTGTTTCAATCTTCATCGTCAAATGTGAGCCTATTAATGAAATTCTTTTGTATATTTTGTTATCATACGCTATATTTCGACAATACGTTCTACTTGTTGGGGGCATCATTGCAGGGGACGTCAAAGATGGGTCATGGAAAAAATGTATCGGATTCAACAACGTCCAGCCAGTCACTCAAAGACGGTAGTGTCCACAGTCAGCATAGTCATTTATAACTGACACGGTCATTATAACTGTCACAGTCAATACATGGTTCCATTGACTGTGCATGTGTTTACCTTGTTACTGGGTCGGGCTAGTCTGGGCAAATCTCTTGTTTAAGTACCACTTGACCGCCAAGACAAGACTCATGTTCAACTGCTCATGTCTCCCTGAACTGTTAGTTTGAATTCATGACAATAGATCTGGAAGCAAGACTCTGGCTTTATGCCTCCGGTATCATGACAGTTTCACTTCCAAACCAGGCTCGACCACAGTGTGCATTCTTCAGTTCCAAACCACGTGCTCTCTTACAATGGGGGACTGTTACGTGCAATTGTGTGTGTACACATTGATTACGCTTGCTTATTTGATTTTCCAAGTATGAATTTAACGGTTCTATTCGGGAGTTTTTTCGGCTTGACGGGATTGTGCAATCCAGGGGCCAGGGTTGTGCTTGTAAGGGCTCCCTTGGGTCAGTCTTGTGCGTTGCAATAGCCTCACCATCAGTTTTCATTGGCACATTTCACAGTGACCTTAGTATGAATCACAGTTCTTCTCTGTTTTAGCCTGGCCCTTCATCTGAACAATGCACCACTATACAGGCCTTCTGCTGGCTGCTCAGACTGGACTCCACCCTCTGGAGGGGAGTGTGTCTCCAGGCTCAGACAGAATGAATGAATAGCTACCTCAGAGGCACAGCTACCTCTGAGGTAGCTGTGCCTCTGAGGTAGCTGTACATCTGAGGTAACTGTACCTGTGAGGTAATCGTACCTGAGAGGTAATTGTACCTGAGAGGTATTTGTACCTGGAAGTAACTGTACCTGTGAGGTAACTGTACCTGTGAGGTAACTGTACCTGTGAGGTAACTGTACATGAAAGTAACTGTACCTGATAGGTAATCGTACCTTTGAAGTAACTGTATCTGGCTGTGAGGTAATTGTACCTGTGAGGTAGCTGTACCTGTGAGTTAACTGTACCTGTGAAGTAACTGTACCTGTGAGTTAACTGTACCTGTGAGGTAATTGTACCTGTGAGCTAACTGTACCTGTGAGGTAACTGAATCATGAGGCCATTGCCAGGATACACCTGGCCCTCCCTACACCACCCCTGCTGTCTCTCCTGGCTCCACCCCCCTGGAGAGGTTGGGGGGAGGGAGGGGCGCCAGACCCTCGTCTGGTAGGGCTAGGGAATCTGTGGCCCCAGGTCATCCCAAGGGAAAGCTGGCCTGATTGGGCTGTGTTTAAGCTTAGCTGCCCTAATCCCCCTCCGTAGCCCTCTAACCCCTCCGCAAATTAACAGCATGGAGAGGAAGGGGCCTCCACTGATTGAGTCGTGTCTCTGGTCCCCTGGCTACCCCCCTCAGGGCTCAGCTCCAGAGCTGCTAGCTGGGTTAGCATGCCTCCTCTCCCAACTCCAGAGCTACTAGCTGGGTTACCATGCCTCCTCTCCCAGCTCCAGTGCTGCTAGCTGGGTTAGCATGCCTCCTCTACCAGCTCCAGAGCTGCTAGCTGGGTTAGCATGCCTCCTCTCCCAGCCTCTCCCAGCTCTAGAGCTGCGGGCCTCTTCTCCTCACATGGGGGCCTCAGTCTTTGAGTAATTAGACTTGCAATCAAGGGTAAGAAGGAAACACTTCCGCTCACCGCTGCTTTCTGCTCGGGGTCTTCTCCTGGGTGGTCAGCACTGGAGGGTAGAGGGGTGAGGGAGAGGGTGGTGATGGTGGGGGTGAGGGGATGGGGATGGAGGAGGTTAGGGGTGGGGATGGTGGGGGAGAGGGGTGAGGGAGAGGGGTGGAAGGGGTGGGGATGGTGTGGGTGAAGGAGGGAGGGTGAGGGGCTCCCCTCCTCCCCCTGCCCTCCCCTCCTCCCCCCTGCTCCTTCACATGGCGTCCACATCACCCTTCCACCTCTCACACTATCATTTCAAAGACTTCCTTTTTAGCTCACTATCAGCCACAGGGTCTCAGGGGGTCAGCTTTCCCATCACCCAGTGGTGGATGCCAGGACAAGCAGGCTCCAGCGGAGACAGGGTCTCCAGGCCCAGGCCCCCACGCCAGGGCCAGGGCCAGAGCCAGGGCCAGGCCCCCACGCCAGGGCCAGAACCAGAGCCAGGCCCAGGCCCCCACGCCAGGGCCAGGGCCAGGCCCCCACGCCAGGGCCAGGCCCAGGCCCCCACGCCAGGGCCAGGGCCAGAGCCAGGGCCAGGCCCCCACGCCAGGGCCAGAGCCAGGCCCAGGCCCCCACGCCAGGGCCAGGGCCAGGCCCCCACGCCAGGGCCAGGGCCAGGCCCCCACGCCAGGGCCAGGGCCAGGCCCCCACGCCAGGGTCCTGCTGTCTGGCTGGGCTGCTGTGACCCATGCCTGATGTCTCCTCTACGCCCTCATGTCCTCTCATGTTCTGTATCTAAATGGACTCTGACCCACACACAGATACACACACACAAATACACACACAGATACACACACAAATACACACACACAAATACACGCACAGATACACACACACAAATACATGCACAGATACACACACAAATACACGCACACAAATACACACACAAATACACACACACCTCTTTGGTCCTGACTTGTAGTCTGTAGACCTAATTTTGCAATTCTAGTAAATATAAACACTCGTCTTCCTCAGCCCTCCTCCTCTTCTCCCCTCCTCCTCCCCTCCTCCCCTCCCCTCCTCCCCTCCTCCTCTCCTTCCCCTCCTCGCCTCCTCTCCTCCCCCTCCTCTCCTCCTCCCCTACTCCTCTCTCCTCCCTTCCTCCTCTCCTCCCCTCCTCCTCTCTCCTCCCCTCCTCATTTCTCCTCCCCCTCCTCCTCGCTCCTCCCTTCTTTGTTTTCCCACCTTCCTCTCCACTTCTGTTGTGTGTCAGTAAGTCGTCCTCTCCATCCAGGGGCCACTGTTTCCCTGGGTGGTTTTAGAACAGTATTAAACTTCAACAATGAAAACCATAGAGAACTGCCAATGGACTTGTGGGAAAAGAGCATCTGTTGAAAGTGATGACGCGTTTTTCCCATTTCGTCTCGCAAGAATCTTGTATCTGCATTAAATTAATACACAAGAAGATGGATGATGCCTTTCATTAGTTATTCATGAGTAGAAACCATGACATTCCAGGCTCATGCCCTCACATGAGATCAGTCACTTCATTTGTGCATCCGCAGCACAGTGAGGGCTGGGGCTCCGGGCTGGGAGGAGGGAAGGGGCCCTGGGCTGGGGCTCCGGGCTGGGAGGAGGGAAGGGGCCCTGGGCTGGGGCTCCGGGCTGGGAGGAGGGAAGGAGCCCTGGGCTGGGAGGAGGGAAGGGGCCCTGGGCTGGGGCTCCGGGCTGGGAGGAGGGAAGGGGCCCTGGGCTGGGAGGAGGGAAGGGGCCCTGGGCTGGGGCTCCGGGCTGGGAGGAGGGAAGGAGCCCTGGGCTGGGGCTCCGGGCTGGGAGGAGGGAAGGAGCCCTGGGCTGGGAGGAGGGAAGGGGCCCTGGGCTGTGAGGAGGGAAGGGGCCCTGGGCTGTGAAGAGGGAAGGGGCCCTGGGCTGTGAGGAGGGAAGGAGCCCTATGTTGGGCCCCTGGGCTGGGAGGAGGGAAGGGCCCCTGGGCTGGGTCTCCGGGCTGGGAGGAGGGAAGGGGCCCTGGGCTGGGAGGAGGGAAGGGGCCCTGGGCTGGGGCCCTGGGCCTGGAGGAGGGTCTAAGACGAGGCCTGACTGTAGCAGGCAGAGGTACAGGGGGGAAATACACTGCTGTTGGTAAGATCATTCATGATGTTTCTCTCTCCTATCCACAGTTGTCCCTGAGCACCCTGAGGCAGGGCTGGAGGATGAGCGCTGCCCCCTGCTGACAGGGTGTGACAGGGCAGGGGCCCAGTGTGTGTGTGACGCCCGCCATTCCTGCCTAGGATCATTCTCCTACCCAGACAGAGAGACCTGCATGAGGGCCAGCACTACAGGTGAGCCCCTCTCTCTCTCTCCCTTTATCCCTCCCTTTCTCGCTCCCTTTCTCCCTTCCTTCCTTCCTTCCTCCCTCCTTCCCTCCCTCCCTCCCTCCCTCATGCTTGCAGAATGCTATCTGTTGAAGGTTGTTAATCCATAGCAGATGTGAGTATGGTGACTAAGTTTCAGATCCTGGTGATGACACACACACACACTCAGGGCTTTGTCTGGGTACCCCAGTCCTCCTGTGTGCCGTTGATTATGACTCATGGATGACTCCTGGTGTGTGTGTGCACGTGTGCGTACATGTGTGTGTGTGTGTGTGTGTGTGTGTGTGTTCAGAGGCCCGCAAGCCAGGCCCTAGGGACCGGAGCAGACAGAGGTTTGTGGGTCCAGCCAGGCCTGGCTGTCTGTTCTCAGGCTGTAACCTGACGATGGAGGGATGTGTGTGTGAGTCCCAAAGCTGCCAGCCTCACTTCTCATACAGCAACCGCAGCCAGTGTGAGCAGGCCACAGGTGAGCTGACCTCCAGCTAACCTCCTGCTAACCTACAGCTAACCAGCTAACCTACAGCTAACCAGATAACCCACAGCTAACCAGCTAACCTAAAGCTAACCAGCTAACCTACAGCTAACCAGCTAACCCACAGCTAACCCACAGCTAACCTACACCTAACCCACAGCTAACCAGCTAACCTACAGCTAACCAGCTAACCCACAGCTAACCTACTGCTAACCAGCTAACCTACAGCTAACCCACTACTGTTTCAATATGTCAGCATTGGGTTGCTGTCAGAGTTAAACTGCCTTCAAGGAAGTTCTGTTGAAAGGGCTGTATCTCAGAGGGCTGTGTCTCAGAGGGCTGTGTCCCAGAGGGCTGTGTTCCTGAGGGCTGTGTTCCTGAGGGCTGTGTCCCAGAGGGCTGTGTTCCTGAGGGCTGTGTTCCAGAGGCCTGTGTTTCAGAGAGCTGTGTTTCAGAGGACTGTGTCCTACAGGGCTGTGTTTCAGAGGGCTGTGTTTTAGAAGGCTGTGTTCCAGAGGGCTGTGTTTCATAGGGCTGTGTTCCAGAGGGATGTGTTTCAGAGGACTGTGTTTCAGAGGGCTGTGTTTCAGAGGGCTGTGTTTTAGAAGGCTGTGTTTCATAGGGCTGTGTTTCATAGGGCTGTGTTCCAGAGAGCTGTGTTCCAGAGAGCTGTGTCCTACAGGACTGTGTCTCAGAAGTCTGTGTCCCACAGCGTGTCTCAGGCTGTCTGACCACAGCGTCCCCAGCTGGAGCAGTGTCAGGTCAGCTGGGTGTCTACCTCAACTCTACCTGTGAAAAATCACAGGGGCTGAAGAGATGAGCAGGCAGTCTATTCGCCCTCTTTTCATGCCAACATACAGATGGTTGAGGGAGGGAGGGAGGGAGGGGGGGAGGGAAGGAGAGAGAGAGGGGGCTAGGGAGGGAGAGACAGAGAGAGAGAGAGACAGAGAGAGACAGAGACAGAGAGAGACAGAGAGGAGAGACAGACAGAGACACACGCACGCAAGCAAGCGCACACAGTTTATACGAGCTACTACATATATTTGCCATTCACAGTCCACTCACCTTGATCATCTCAGATGAGTGTGCTGTATGTGCCACTGTGGTGGATTCCCAGTGAGTGGCTGAGAGGCCAGACAGACAGAGCAGCATGTTGCAGCTGGCTGGACGCCACAGAGGCATGCCTGAGATGATGAGGACTACAAACAAACGCTGGTGTTACTGTAGAGCACAAGCCTGGACCACTGTGCTCAACAAGCCGCTCTGGAACTGTGGGAAGTGTAGTTCATGCATTCACATGCACTCACATGCACTCACATGCACTCACATGCACTCACATGCACTCACAAACACACACAGTGGTAAAACATGGGAGGAGGATGGCTTTCCCACACACACACACACACGCACACACACACACACACACACACACACACATGCACACACACACACACACACACATACACACACACACACACACATACACACACACACACACACACACACACACATACACCCACACACACACACATAGACACACACACATAGACACACACACACATAAACACACACACACACACACAATATTAGATCTGAAGGGGACGACAGTGTAAATGGTAAACAACATTTTCAGCAGTATTGAGTTCTCTGTGTCCCAACATACACACACACCCTACCAATGGCCCCTCGCTTAGCAACATGCCTCTGGTTTAATGTGTGTGTATATTTCTCAGTAGGCTGGGTGTGTGTGTTTCTCAGTAGGCTGTGTGTGTGTGTTTCTTAGTAGGCTGCGTGTGTTTCTCAGCAGGCTGTGTGTGTGTGTGTGTGTGTGTGTGTTTCTCAGTAGGCTGCGTGTGTGTGTGTGTGCGTGTGTGTGTCAGGAGGCTGTGTGTGTGTGTGTGTCAGGAGGCTGTGTGTGTGTGTTTCTCAGTAGGTGTGGGTGTGTGTATTTCTCAGTAGGCTGCGTGTGTGTCAGGAAGCTGTGTGTGTGTGTATGTGTGTCTCAGGAGGCTGTGTGTCTGTGTGTGTGTCAGGAGGCTGTGTGTGTGTGTCAGGAGGCTGTGTGTGTGTGTGTCAGGAGGCTGTGTGTGTGTGTGTCAGGAGGCTGCGTGCTTGTCAGGGCATTGTCGTTAGAAGCCTTGTGTGTCTCCTGCGGGAACGAGACTGAGGTGATGTCACTAGCTCTGTGGACGGGGTGCATGGGGCCACTTTCAGCCTTTCCAGGATACAACACATCTGTTGAGGACAGAAGCAGTGATTTGAGCTCGTTAGCGTGATGGCTTCATGCTCAGTACAGTAAAGCCAGCTTTCTCTACGTGAGCTCCAGTTCCTTCCTAGCTCTCGTCACACAGCTGGAGATGAAAGCTTACCTTATAGGACCACACTCTCAGGTTTGCTTCAGTTGTCCATGTGAACGTCGCATCTCCTGTCTCTGTCTGGGCATTGTAAGCTGACACGGGCCAGCGGTTTGGTCTGGTCTCTCTTTCCCCCTCTTTCAGAAACTGGCCTCCTCTCTTCGCTCATCCTGGTTGCTCTGTTTATTGTTTATCTGAGTCTCGAAGCATAAAAACACAAGCTTCTTTTCCGTGTGTTAGAGAACTGGTGGATGTCTCCTGCCCTGTTTGAGGCCCCTACAGACCCCTACAGACCACAATAGACCCCTACAGACCACTACAGACCCCTATAGACCACTACAGACCACTACAGACCACTACAGACCCCTACTGACCACCACAGACCCCTACAGACCCCTACAGACCCCTACCGACCACTACAGACCCCTACAGACCACTACAGACCACTACAGACTCCTACAGTCCACCACAGACCACTACAGACCACAACAGACCACTACAGACCACTACCGACCACTACAGACCCCTACAGATCACCACAGATCACTATAGACCCCTACAGACCACTACAGAACCTTACAGACCACTACAGGCCCCTACAGACCACTACATACCACCACAGACCACTATAGACCACTACAGACCTCTACCAACCACTACAGACCACTACAGACCTCTACAGACCCTTACAGACTCACCATTAGAGGGAGCAGTAAGGATTGAGGCAGATCACCAGCATGTTACCAGGGCACCATCAAACTTTACCACACTGTGCTAGCCTGCAGAAGCATCGTTAGTTCTGGCAGGTTACAGCCTCTTCGTGGCACAGCAACTACAAGCCCTGCCAGACCGCCGGTGGCTGGCAGAGGTGCCAGACATCTCAGCTAGCTGTGTGTGTGTGTGTGACCAGCTATGACCCTGTCCTGTCCAGCAAGCCTGTTCATGTCCCACCAACCCCCAGTGTGTGTGTCTGTGGTGTGTGTGTGAGGGGGGTAGTGATTTCAGGAGAAACAAAACACAGCTTGTGTGGCGGTCCAGACAAAGGCCGTTCCTGCTGGGCGAGGGACGATCGCTGTCTCAGCCTGTCAGCCCTCTCCCTGCTCCCAGACCCAGCCTAGCCCTGCTCACCAGCCCACACACACAGACCTAGCCACAGCCACAGGCCCAGCCCCAGGCCCAGGTCCAGCCCCAGGCCCAGCCTAGCCCTGCTCACCAGCCCACACACACAGACCTAGCCACAGGCCCAGGCCAAGCCCCAGGCCCAGCCACAGGCCCAGCCCCAGGCCCAGACCCAGAACCAGCCTAGCCCTGCTCACCAGCCCACACACACAGACATAGCCACAGCCACAGGCCCAGCCCCAGGCCCAGATCCAGACCCAGCCTAGTCCTGCTCACCAGCCCACACACACAGCCCCAGGCACAGCCCCAGGCCCAGCCCCAACCTCAGCCCCAGGCACAACCCCTGCCCAAGCCCCAGCCTCAGCCCCAGCCCCTGCCTAGCCCCTGGCCCAGCCCTTGCCTCAGCCCCAAACCCAGCCCCTGCCCCAGCCCCTGCCTCAGCCCCAGGCCCAGCCCCTGGCCCAGCCCCAGCTCCTGATGTATGGTGTCCCCTAAGGATCCTCCAGTGGCTCCTGTGTGTTCCACCCCCTCCTGCACAGCTTTCATGTGACTGGGGAGGACCTGCTGTCCCATGAGCTGTGTGCCAGCTCTGCTCAGATCGTGCTGCTGAATGGAAGTCCTCTTTCTCTGTCTCATTGTTCCAACTTCTCAGCAGGAGAAAGACCCAGACCTTCTTGCTCACTCTCTCTGCTCTAATCTGATTGGACATCTGATAATAAGGGGAAGGGTGTGTTACTGGGCAAAGCTCACACACAAGAACAATAGTATGTGCAACACATACCCTAAACCCTGCCCCCACCACACACACACACACATACATACATACACACACACACACACACACACACACACACACACACACTCTTGCAGCTGCAGCTCTGCTGCCTTGGACACAGCAATCACGTTTTTCTTCCCCAAATACTCAGTGAAAGAGAGAGTTAAAAGCTGTCACGTTTGTGAAGGACGCTGTTGCAGCAGCTAGCCAGTCTGTCTGTCTGTCAGCTAACCTGCCTGTCTTTCTGTCTGTCTAACTGTCTGTCTGCCTGCCTGTCTGTCTGTCTGTCTGTCTGTCTGACTCTCTGTCTGTTAACCTGTCTGCCAACATGCATGCCTGCCTGTTGGTCTGCCAACCTGTCTGTCTATCAACCTGCCTTCCTGTCTGTATGTCTGTCTGTCTGACAGTCTGCCTGTCTGTCTTTCTGCCAGTCTGCCAGTCTGCCTGTCTGTCTGTCTGTCTGTCTGCCAACATGCCTGTCTGCTAACCTGTCTGTCTGCCAACATGCCTGTATGCTAACCTGTCTGTCTGCTAACCTGTCTGTCTGCCTGCCAATATGCCTGTCTGCTAACCTGTCTGTCTGCCAACATGCCTGTCTGCTAACCTGTCTGTCTGCTAACCTGTCTGTCTGCCTGCCAACATGCCTGTCTGCTAACCTGTCTGTCTGCTAACCTGTCTGTCTGCCTGCCAATATGCCTGTCTGCTAACCTGTCTGCCTGCCAATATGCCTGTCTGCTAACCTGTCTGTCTGCCAACATGCCTGTCTGCTAACCTGTCTGTCTGCCAACATGCCTGTCTGCTAACCTGTCAGTCTGCCAACATGCCTGTATGCTAACCTGTCTGTCTGCCAACATGCCTGTATGCTAACCTGTCAGTCTGCTAACCTGTCTGTCTGCCTGCCAATATGCCTGTCTGCTAACCTGTCTGTCTGCCAACATGCCTGTCTGCTAACCTGTCAGTCTGCTAACTGATCTGTCTGTCTACCTGCCACCCCGCGGCCCTTCCATCTCCTAACCCTGGTGTATGGTTCAGCTGGGGGGGGGGGTGCTGTCAGGACAGCACAGTAACACTGTGGACAGCACAGGGACACTGTGGACAGCACAGGAACACTGTGGACAGCACAGGAACTGTGGACAGCACAGGAACACTGTGGACAGCACAGTAACACTGTGGACAGCACAGGAACTGAGGACAGCACAGGAACACTGTGGACAGCACAGGGACACTGTGTGGACAGCACAGGGACACTGTGGACAGCACAGGAACACTGTGGACAGCACAGGGACACTGTGGACAGCACAGGGACACTGTGGACAGCACAGGAACACTGTGGACAGCACAGGAACTGAGGACAGCACAGGAACTGTGGACAGCACAGGAACACTGTGGACAGCACAGGAACTGAGGACAGCACAGGAACTGTGGACAGCACAGTAACACTGTGGACAGCACAGGAACTGTGGACAGCACAGGAACTGTGGACAGCACAGGAACACTGTGGACAGCACAGGAACTGTGGACAGCACAGGAACTGTGGACAGCACAGGGACACTGTGTGGACAGCACAGTAACACTGTGGACAGCACAGGAACACTGTGTGGACACCACAGGAACTGTGGACAGCACAGGAACTGTGGACAGCACAGTAACACTGTGGACAGCACAGGAACTGAGGACAGCACAGGAACTGAGGACAGCACAGTAACACTGAGGACAGCACAGGAACTGTGGACAGCACAGGAACACGCAGGGCGGCTTCACTGAGACAGCTTTGTTCTGTGCTGACTGGCTTCCAAAGTCAGTCGCTTAAACAGAACTCACATTGTGCGCTTTTTCCATGAGTAAACTGAGGTTGTCAACACAGCCTCCTCTGCCTGGCTGGGTCACTGAGATCCCAGTGACTCTGACCTCCTTGCTTCTCATTCTAAAAAATCATTTACACAAAAGGTGATTTCCTTTCTTCAGAGAGCTGCTGACGAGCCAGAGAAAAGCTTAGTTTACAGGCCCCATTCTGTGGTAATGGACCAATTTCCACATCCCACCTCAGACTCACACCTCGTGTGTGTGTGTATGTCATGTGTGTGTGTGTGTGTGTATGTCATGTGTGTGTGTGTGTGTGTACTTTAAACTAGAACATTGCTTGGTTTTCGCTCCTTTCACGTCTGTCCAATAAGAGAACATCTCTCCCAGCGCTCAGACAACAGGCACCAGGCAAGCCAAGCCAGCCGGTCTTTCTCTAGTCTGCACTAGTTGGAGAATAGCCACCATTGTGATCCAGAGATTGCTGCTCTGGCCTCTGACTAGCTAATTACAGGCGTGTTTGTGCTTTCAGAGCGCAACAGAAGCTAATCCTGCCTTGCCTGTGTGAGCAGGCCTTTTGTTCACATAAATGTCCCCCCGCTAGAAAATTATATCAATTAACCCTCCAAAGCTTGGAGCGTTCCCCTCTAAAGACCTCAGTTCCACTCATTTGAATGATAATATTGGCTCCTAGGTGCTGCATGCCACCCACTCTAGCCTAGCTATTATTGTAAGTGAATAAGTAATCTGACACACAATATTCTGCCAGAGTTATTCAGAACGACATCTGGGGGTTTTTTTCTATACACTAATGTGTTTTTCAAAAAGAAAACATTTTTCATGGATTTTCATGTTGAATTTCCATCTTCTGAACAGAATCAGCTTCTAGGTTAGGTTTTTATGAGAAGTAAACTCCTCAAATCAGCTTTCCAGCTGACGTTTATTTAAGTCAGGCACAGGAATTAGACCCAAAAAAGCGTTGAAAGGGTCTTCGCCAGTTTTAACTCAGGGTTTTTCCCCGCATTTTCTATGACACTATTCAGCAGCAACAAAGTTTATCAATGAGAGCTTTGTGAGTGGGGTGAGTGTTTCACTCTGCAGAGCAAACAGTACTATACAGATAACTCTCACCCCACTCTGTTTACTCTGCACAGGACGGGGAAAAATCTGTTTCCTTCATCCTCAAGTTCATCCATGAGATCTTCTGTCTCCTGCTCTGCTCATCCAGCCGCATGTGTTCTGGCTCAGACTTCAAATGGGTCTTTAAGTGGATGATTAACATGCCGACAGGGCCTTGGGTCAGCCTGCCAGGTCGACCCCTGTCTGGGTTTGATGAGTGGGAGAGGGTGATAGAAGAGCTGCTGGCTGGGGTGGGGAACTCAGGGCTGCTGCTTCCAGGGACACTAGGACCTCAGCTCACTTTTCCATCTGCTGGGAAAAGCCCTGAGGATCCACTTACAGGTCCTCAAATGTCAGAGATGAGAGAGATCCTGTACTGTCCCGTTGCTGTGGAACAGAAACAGAGAGAGAAACAGAAAGAGGGAGAAGGGGGGCAGGGGGGAGAGACAGAGGGAGGGAGGGAGGGAGGGAGAGAAAGGAGACAGAAGGAGAGAGAGAGGGGACAGAGTGAGAGACAGGGAGGGAGAGAGATGACAGAGAGAGACAGGGAGAGAGAGCACAGAGAGAGACAGGGAGGGAGAACACAGAAAGACAGGGAGGGAGAGAGACATACAGCAGAAGTCTGGGTTCACTGTCAACAGGACCAGGCTCCTGATCCACAAACCCACATTATTACGCAACCACCTCAGAATCTCCCCTCAAAACCAGAGTGCATGTAAAGACTCTCAAATATTCCTCTTGACTCTCGTTGTAAACGTGTCATTTCCCTTGCTTATGAGGCAATTAGTTATTTTATTCATTTTGTGGTGCTTTCTCTGCTGAAAGAGCGAAGGAGGAGAATGAAAGCACACGTGTAATTAGCACATTTCCCTCCTCTCATCCATCATCGCTCGTCTGTGGCTTTGTGTTCCTCTCCTCTCCTGCAGCACTCTGACAGGCCGTGTGTGTGTGTGTGTGTGTGTGTGAGAGTGTGCGTGTGCGAGAGAGTGTTTGTGTGTGTGTGTGTGCGTGCGTGTGAGAGAGTGTGTGTGCGTGTGAGAGAGAGTGTGTGTGTGTGAGTGTGGTGAGTATGAGAGAGTGTGTGAGTGTGTTTGTGCGAGTGTGTGTGTGCGTGTGCGAGAGAGTGTTTGTGTGTGGGTGAGTGTGTGTGAGTGTTTGTGTGTGTGTGTGTGCATGTGCGAGAGAGTGTGTGTGTGTGTGTGTGTGAGTGTGTGTTTGTGTGTACGTGCGTGCGAGAGAGAGCGCGTGTGTGTGTGGAGCCTGCTTTCCACTGCAGATTGACAGATTGATAATTTTAGGACAGGACGTGAGTCTGCAATCCCCAATGCCTGGACCATGTGTACATTAGAGACATGGAGAGCACTACATAAACCAAGGCTGGGGGGTTGGGTAATCCAAGCTTTGAGAGGTAGCTACTGTTCTGCTGTAGGCCCAGAGGGGCCCTCCGCTTTACTTTTCCACAACGGTGTCCAAAATACCCCCCTGAACCCCCCCGGTGCCCCCCCTCTCCCGCTGGTGCCCCCCCCCCTCCCACTGGTGCCCCCCCCAGTACTGCCTAACAAGGGTATCACAGCTATTATGTTGGTTCTGGCAAGAGAACAGTCAGGTCCTGCCTGGTGTGCTCAGAGAAGAAGAACTCATCTAGAGAGCAGCGTAGGAGAGACCATGTGGAGAGACCGTGTGGAGAGACTGTGTGGAGAGACCGTGTGGAAAGACGGTGTTGAGAGACCATGTGGAGAGACCGGGTGGAGAGACCATGTGGAGAGACCGTGTGGAGACACCATGTAGAGAGACCATGTAGAGAGACTGTGTATAGAGAGACTGTGTGTGGAGAAACCGTATGGAGAGACCATGTGGAGAGACTGTGTATAGAGAGACTGTGTGGAGAGACCGTGTTGAGAGACCATGTGGAGAGACTGTGTGGAGAGACTGTCTATAGAGACCATGTGGAGAGACTGTGTGGAGAGACCGTGTGGAGAGACTGTGTGGAGAGACTGTGTGGAGAGACCATGTGTGGAGAGACTGTGTGGAGAGACCGTGTGGAGAGACCGTGTGTGGAAAGACCATGAGGAGAGACTGTGTGGAGAGACTGTGTGGAGAGACCGTGTGGAGAGACCGTGTGTGGAGAGACTGTGTGGAGAGACCGTGTGGAGAGACCGTGCGTGGAGAGACTGTGTGGAGAGACTGTGTGGAGAGACCGTGTGGAGAGACCGTGTGTGGAGAGACTGTGTGGAGAGACCGTGTGTGGAAAGACCATGTGGAGAGACTGTGTGGAGAGACTGTGTGGAGAGACCATGTGTGGAGAGACCGTGTGTGGATAGGCTGGTGGGGATGCAGAGTGTTCTGACAGCCAGACCGGACAGGGATCAGGAGCAGAACTGAAGGACAGGAAATGCTGAGAGCTTTGTCGTGTCTGGTGCTTCTCAGGCAGGAAGCTGTAAAGCTGTCAGACTAGAGGGGATCTGATGAATGCATGCCACTCTGGCAGTAAAGTCCAGACAGCAACATGAGCACAAGTGTTCCACTCACACTACATATACAGCCTGAGAGAAGACTACCGGCCTTCCTTCCTCCTCCCCTCCTTCCCTTCTTACCTCTCCTCTCCCCTCTTCTCCTTCTCTCCTCTCCCCTCTTCTCCCCTCTCCTCTCCCCTCTTCTCCTTCTCTCCTCTCCCCTCTTCTCCCCTCCCCTCTTCTCCTCCTTCCCTTCTCCTTCTCTCCTCCCCTCCTCTCCCCTCCCTTCCTCTCCCCTCCTTTCCCCTCCTCCTCCCCTCCTCCCCTCCCCCTCTCCCCCTCTCCCCCGTATTCCTCAGTAGTAACAGTGTGAACACTGTTAAGACTGGGGGCTGGTAAAAGGGGTTACAGTATTCCTCACATAGATTTGTTATTGTACGTGACGCAGTCTTCTCTGTGTGTGTCTGTGTGTGTGTGTGTGTGTCTGTGTGTGTGTGTGTGTGTGCGGTGTGTAGATCGTGTGTGTGTGTGTGTGTTTGTTGTGTGTCTGTGTTGTGTCTGTGTGTGTGTCTGTGTGTGTGTGTGTGTGTGTCTGTGTGTGTGTGTCTGTGTGTGTGTGTCTGTGTGTGTGTGTGTGTGTGTGTGTGTGTGACTTCCAGAAGAGCTGAAGTGTGCTGGGGTCACATGTCCTCTACTGCTGGCACCCTCCTGCCCTCCAGACTCCGTCCCCTCCGTCAGCTCCCTGCCCCCTGATGGTTGCTGCCCCTCCCTGCCCCCAACCTGCACCTGTGACCCTCAGGCCTGCGTCCAGCCCTCCTGCCCAGCCGGAGAGAGACCTGTGCTCCTGTCCCAGGCTAGTGGGATACCAGGGAACTGCTGCAATGTGTTCCACTGTCAGACAGGTAATGTCCTCCTGTCCTCTGTTCAAACGTCCAAACTGTTCTGTTAACCCTTCAGTGGCCAGAATGACCCGTCTTGATGTTAAACTCACACAGACGCACACCCACAATAAGATTTTTAGATTGTATGTGCTTGATTGAACTCATACAAAACTAAATCTGTCTGATTCATGTGCAGCATGGTTGCACATTTCAGTACCCAACAAGATACAGGATCAAAATGAACCTGCTTTATTTCAGGGTTGAATGTGGGGCCTTTTTGATCCTTAGGACAGGGGGAGTTGCAGAATGTGAAGAGAGCACGAGGGTTAACTATTATATTAACAAACTATAACTATTCTAAACTAAACTGTTTTAAACTATACTGGCTCCCTTATTCATTTCCTCTCCACCCAGGTCGCAGGTGTGAATGCACGTGAACACGTGTTCAAAAGCCGTTGAAAAGGTCTTTATTTTCATCGACTAGAATGAAAGTCCCTGTTGACCACATGTCTGCACGTGAAAAGGAGAGCTGGTCATTAGCTGGTGATTGTTGTTAGCCTGTTTATTGGTGTTGCCCGCTGGCTGGAGTCTGTCGAAGACACTTCAAAGGCATTTCTTGTGCAGCGTGTCTGCTAATAATTGGAGCCTGTGGGGATATTAATCACCACTGTGGGCCCGAAAAAACTGTTCAGTCTTTTCACTAGCTAGACACACACACTGTTAGCTCACTCTCAAGCCAGCCAGACAGTTAGTAAGCAGCCAGCCAGTCAGACAGTTAGTAAGCAGACAGCCAGTCAGACAGTCAGACAGCCAGCCAGACAGTTAGTAAGCAGCCAGCCAGGTAGACAGTTAGTAAGCAGCCAGCCAGTCAGACAGTCAGACAGCCAGTCAGAGTCAGACAGACCAAGTCAGTCAGACAGACAGACATACAGACAGTTAGACAGAAATACATACATACATACAGACAGACAGACAGACAGACAGACAGACGGTCAGTCATCAGTCAGTCAGCCAGCCAGCCATCCAGGAGCCATCCTAGAGAGACAGGATGAGGGGAAGGGATGTGACTGTTTACTCTGCGCTCCCTGCAAATATTCTGTTTTACCAACAGAACAGATTCCCATTCTGGCCTCTCCGCTTCCGTAAAAGAGTGCCATGTCCCGGAATTAATGGGACTCAACAAGCCCAGTGACCAGAAAAGTGCTTAGGCTATGGTTCTGCTCAACAGAAGTGCAGTGTAAAAGAGTTCCAGTCTGGTCACACGTCCAAAAGGAAAAAGTTCAACAGTTCATTGATGGGAATGCTTTTTATGTGCTCAAGTGGGGCTGTGGGCAGGGTAATGGAGGGGGGCAGGCCAGCGCAGGCTGAATACGGTCGGGGGCGCTGGGATCAGGGCTCTGATAACAAGTGTCTGCTACTCTCTGCCTCCCGGCTTGATGTCCTTTGTGCTGCTTCCCTGGCTGTTACCCCTGCATGACTGCCCCTCCCTGCCCCTCCACCAAACACTCCCTGCCCCTCCATGCCCCTCCATGCCCCTCCCTGCCCCTCCCTACCCCTCCCTGCCCCTCCCAGCCCCTCCCTACCCCTTCACCAACCCCTCCCAACCCCTCCCAGCCCCTCCCAGCCCCTCCATGCCCCTCCATGCCTCTCCGTACCCCTCCCTGCTCCTTACCAACCCCTCCCGGGGTGCTGGGCGCTGTGATTGGTCCTGGGTGCTGGGTGCTGTGATTGGTCCTGGGTGCTGGGCGCTGTGATTGGTCCTGGGTGCTGGGTGCTGTGATTGGTCCTGGGTGCTGGGTGCTGTGATTGGTCCTGGGTGCTGGACGCTGTGATTGGTCCTGGGTGCTGGGCGCTGTGATTGGTCCTGGGTGCTGGGCGCTGTGATTGGTCCTGGGTGCTGGGCGCTGTGATTGGTCCTAGCCCTAACCCTCTGAGTGCTGGGCGTGTGTGTGTCAGCTCCAGGTCAACACGCTGGATTCCGAGACAGCAAAACGGACCGGTGTGTTTGCGTTGTCCCTGACAACCAGGCCGGAGGACGTCCTGGAAGGAGACGATAAGCTGGCAACAACACCCTGACACTCTGTGATGTCATAGGATGTTGCAGATGGTTCCATACAAGCCAGTTTATCAGGCGTGCAGAGGAACAACAGTCTGGTCTTGTCTCAAACATCCCAGACAGGATGCTGTGTATGGAGTTAGACTGTGGGTGAAAGGGGGTTTAAACAACAGTTTAAACAAGGATTTAGCTTAGCGTCAACAGTGCGTGTAGGGTACTATCAAGACCACACGATTAAAGTGTTGACGTGGGATGCATCATTTCATGGGAAGGAAACTGGACTGACTGTTTAACAACAGTCCCATAAGTGGAGCACAGGGAGGTTCAGAGTGGAGTTGGCCTTCGCCATCAGCTGGGTCTTTGCATTATGTGGTGAAAGTTCAAACCCTGTGAGTGATTTAAGAGCAGGGTTGGGTTCACGCTCTGACACCCAGCCACAGATCCACCTCAGCCTTGTTCCAGAGAGAGGGGAACATCACAAAGCACGTCAGGAATGTGCAGTCTGACGCAAATGCGTTGGGGATTAACTGGAACAAACCCAGCGGAAGTCACGTAACTGTGGTCATGTGACCTTCCTGTCATGTGACTTCTCATTGTTTTCCCAGACCGTGCCTGCCAATCACAGCCATCTGAAGTGCTTCTAGCCAATCACAGCCATCTGAAGTGCTTCTGCCAATCACAGCCATCTGAAGTGCTTCTGCCAATCACAGCCATCTGAAGTGCTTCTAGCCAATCACAGCCATCTGAAGTGCTTCTGCCAATCACAGCCATCTGAAGTGCCTCTGCCAATCACAGCCATCTGAAGTGCTTCTGCCAATCACAGCCATCTGAAGTGCCTCTGCCAATCACAGCCATCTGAAGTGCTTCTAGCCAATCACAGCCATCTGAAGTGCTTCTGCCAATCACAGCCATCTGAAGTGCCTCTGCCAATCACAGCCATCTGAAGTGCTTCTAGCCAATCACAGCCATCTGAAGTGCTTCTAGCCAATCACAGCAATCTGAAGTGCTTCTAGTGTTTGGCTTCCCTGCTGCAGGCTGGGAGGTGAGGAGAGGGAAGGAGAGGAAGAGAGATGGAGGAGAGGGGGAGGTGGGTGGGGGAGGAGGGGGAGAGACAGAAGAGGGAGGAGAAAGAGAAATCCCATTTTTACTTGACTTAGTTGGTCCACCTGCTTTGTGTTAGAGGGCGGGATGGAGCGGGAGGGGGGGAGGGGGGGCAGCAGGGTGGGATGGAGGGCAGGGGGGTGAGAGGGGCAGGGGTGAGGGCAGGGGGTGAAGGTTGGAGATGAGGGCAGGGGTGAGGGGCAGGGGGGCGGGTGGTATATGGTATACAGATGCTGCACAGCCCCCCCCCCTCATGGAGGAGTTGTTGGGGTGGCTGTGGAGGCTGGAGAGGCAGAACTGTCACGACTGCATCTCCATCACCAGTCAGAACATCCCTCACTTACATAATCACCCAACTTCCTGTAAACGTTACATCCTGCAGATTCTCATGGATTAGTTTGATTTACCCTCGACCTCCCGTCCTCCCTCGCTCTCCCCCTCCTCTCTCTCTCCCCCTTCTCCTCCCTTCCTCTCCTTCCCCTTCCCTCCCCCTCATCTCTCCCCCCTCTCCCCCTCTCCTCCCCTCCTCTGAGCAGTAGTCCTCAGGCCAGGAGATGTCTGTTGCGATCTGGTTTCTCTCTCTGATGTTCCAGACAGCAGTCCTGCCTGGTGGGTTCAGCCTGGGATCCTCTGCTTCAGCACCCTGCCTGCTGTCTGTCTGTGTCCCCACAGCAGAGGACTCTGGGCCAGTCTGTCTGTCTCCACAGCAGATGAGACTGGGCCAGTCTGTCTGTCTCCTCCCCACAGCAGACGACCGGGCCAGTCTGTCTGTCTCCACAGCAGATGAGACTGGGCCAGTCTGTCTGTCTTCACAGCAGATGAGACTGGGCCAGTCTGTCTGTCTCCTCCCTACAGCAGACGACTGGGCCAGTCTGTCTGTCTCCTCCCCACAGCAGAGTACTCTGGGCCAGTCTGTCTGTCTCCACAGCAGACGACTCTGGGCCAGTCTGTCTGTCCCTTCTCCCCACAGCAGACGACTCTGGGCCAGTCTGTCTGTCTCCACAGCAGATGAGACTGGGCCAGTCTGTCTGTCTCCTCCCCACAGCAGACGACTCTGGGCCAGTCTGTCTGTCTCCTCCCCACAGCAGACGACCGGGCCAGTCTGTCTGTCTCCTCCCCACAGCAGATGAGACTGGGCCAGTCTGTCTGTCTCCACAGCAGATGACTCTGGGCCAGTCTGTCTGTCCCTTCTCCCCACAGCAGACGACTCTGGGCCAGTCTGTCTGTCCCCACAGCAGATGACTCTGGGCCAGTCTGTCTGTCCCCACAGCAGATGAGGGGCCAGTTGTGTTTCCTGGTCAGATCACATGATCAGA
>BROE01000009.1:581268-600915 GCA_036571765.1 Plecoglossus altivelis | reverse complement strand
ACAAACCACACACACACACACCCACCCACACCACACCACCAACACAACCCCACAAACCCAACCCCACCCCCAACCCCACCAACCACACCCACACCCCCACCCACACACAACCCCAACACCACACCACCGACACCAACACACAAAACACCCCAACACCACCCCACAACCAAACACACACACCACCACCACACACAAACACACAACCACACAAACACACAAACCCAAACACACAAACCCCCCCCACACCCACACCACCACCCACAACACCACAACCACAACACCACACCCACCACCCAAACACACACACACCAAACACCACACACACACAACCACCACCACCACCCACGCCAAACCAACCCACGCCACCCACCAACCAAACACCACCACATCCCACCCACCAAACACCACAGCACCCCACAAACCACCACAACACACAAACACAACACACACAAACCAACACACAACAACACACACAACAACAACAAAACACCACCACCACAACAACCACCACCTACACAGACACACACCCCCAACCACACACAAACACACACCAACACACCACACAACACAAAACACCACACACACCCCAACAAACACACACACAAACAAAAAAAACATTCAGCGACTGCACCCACCCCCACCCCCCATTCACACACACACAAACAAAAAAAACATTCAGCGACTGCACCCACCCCCACCCCCCATTCACACACACACAAACAAAAACACACACACACAAACCACCACCAACCCACACACAACAACACACACACCAACAACAAAAAATATCCACACACACACACAAACCCCACACCACACAAAAACCAAAACAACCACAACCCACAACACAACACACACACGCACGCCACGCACGCACGCACGCACGCCACGCCACGCACGCACAGTCTCCCTCTCTCTCTCTCACACACACACACACACACACACACACACATGCATACACACTATCTATTTCTCTCTTACACACACACAAACAAAACCGATCCCCCCCACACACACACACACACACATGATACACAAACACATGATACCCCCACAAACACTCACTCACACACACACACACACACTCACACACACTCACACGATACCCCCACCCGTTCCACTTTGTTTACCTTATGTTGAAACTCTTGGATTAGTTACCCAGCAGACTGTTCAAATATTTACTGATTAAAAAACGTTTTCAGGTATTTTTTTCTCCTTGTGTACAAAAGCGTGTTGAGGAAGAAGAGATCCAAACATCTGTTCTGGTGTGTTTCCCTCCAGGTCTCTCTGTCCCTCCGCAGGGAGCAGGTTAAGTCAGGATGGCTCCAACACAGCCTACTCATCAACAGTCTTGGGCTTTTACAAACTCTACATGTCCATTGAGACCAATTACTGGCTATCAAGTCCAGTGCCAAAAATCTTAGGGAAATGATCACACTTCATTTGTGGCCTAGCCGTAAATGGATTTCAGGGTAATAACAGATGAGAGATAGTTTCCTGTTCCTGCATCAAGGAGGCAGAGCAGAGAGGCCTCTTGTTAGCTGCTAATGAAACAGGACCCAGGACAATAACACTGGCCCATTTTACTATCTATCGTAAATAGTTCTTCTTAATGAAATTTCCACGTAGAATTCCTTCTTGCAGGACATCCATGCCGGTTGCTTCACACAAGGTCCTGTGCTGTTCTCACGTTTGTATGTGAATGTTTTCTTCCAGAGGGCAGGCCCAGGCCTGGCCCCACTCCCAGCCCCACTCCCAGCCCCACTCCTGGACCCACTCCTGGCCCCGGACCCACTCCTGGCTCCTGCCGGACCTCCAGCGGCCAGCGCTACGAGGAGGGGGAGAACTGGCACGATGGCTGCAGAGACTGCTACTGCCACGCTGGCCGGGAGATGTGTGTTCTCATCTCCTGTCCGGTGCCCAGCTGCTCTCAGCCTCTGGTGAGGCCAGAACAGTGCTGCCCCACCTGTGAAGGTACGCCTGGACCACCGCTGTGCCCACACACACACGCACACACACGCGCGCACACATGCCCGTGCCCGTGCACACGCACACACATACATACATACACACACACACACACACACACACACACACACACACACACACACACACACACACACACACGCCTGTGTGCACATACACACACACAAACACACGCACGCCCGTGCACACACACGCACACACGCACGCACGCACACGCACACGCACACACACACACACGCCCGTGCACACACACACATGCCTGTGTGCACACACACACACACACACACACGCCCGTGTGCACACAAATGTACAGGTGCTACTGCCTAAAGTACACCTCAGGGCCAAGCTAGCTAGATGACATCACACTCTCTGACATCTTGAACATGCACACTCTGCTTCTGTAAGGGGGGAACACACACTCACACACACCTTCGCATACACACACCTTCGCATACACACACCTTCGCATACACACACCTTCGCATACACACATCTTCACATACACACACATCTTCACATACACACACCTTCACATACACACATCTTCACATACACACATCTTCACATACACACATCTTCACATACACACACCTTCACATACACACACCTTCACATACACACACCTTCACATACACACATCTTCACATACACACCCTGGGGTCATCGAGGGCATTCAGTGACTCAGCGAGCTGTTTAAATATTTACCAGTAGAAGAATGTCTACAACCTGCAGTAGCAGCAGCTCTGTCTGAACTCCAGACTACTGGTCCATTTTATTGTGGAGTTAAATGTTTTATCTGTAGTACGTATTGCTTAAATAAGGCAAACTTAAGACTTACAAACTTCATTCAACTTTAACACTATCTATTCTCACTACCTGGTTATATGTCTGCTCTTATCACCCTGATCTTCAATGCTCCACCCTGCTCTGCTCCACCCTGCTCTGCTCCACCCTGCTCTTCTCCACCCTGATCCACTCTGCTCCACCCTGCTCTGCTCCACCCTGCTCTTGTCTGCTCCACCCTGCTCTGCTCCACCCTGCTCTGCTCCACCCTGCTCTTGTCTGCTCCACCCTGCTCTGCTCCACCCTGCTCTGCTCCACCCTGCTCTCCTCCACCCTGCTCTTCTCTGCTCCACCCTGCTCTGCTCTGCTCCACCCTGCTCTGCAGATGAGTGGTCTGGCAGCGGGGGGATGGACCTGGTGGTTTGCCGGGCCCCGGGCGGGGAGCTGTACGTGGAGGGAGAGACCTGGAGCCTGGATGACTGCACTCGCTGCACCTGCAGGAAGGGCCGCGTCTTGTGCGACACTGAAGTGTGTCCTCCCGCCCTCTGCCCAGCACCCTCCAGGGACAAGGACTCCTGCTGCCATATCTGCCCAGGTACTGCAGCTAGCACAGCTAACACTGCCCAGGTACTGTAGCTAACACAGCTAGGTACTGTAGCTAGCACAGCTAACATTGCCCAGGTACTTTAGCTAGCACAGCTAGGTACTGTAGCTAACACAGCTAACACTGCCAGGTACTGTAGCTAACACGGCTAGGTACTGTAGCTAGCACAGCTAACATTGCCCAGGTACTTTAGCTAGCACAGCTAGGTACTGTAGCTAGCACAGCTAACACTGCCCAGGTACTGTAGCTAACACAGCTAGGTACTTTAGCTAGCACAGCTAACACTGCCTAGGTACTGTAGCTAACACAGCTAGGTACTGTAGCTAGCACAGCTAGGTAAATTAGCTAGCACAAACCTCATCCTGGGCTCACTTTTCAGGGAGTAGACAGGAACACTGCCATATCTCTCGATCTATATTAACCTTGATAGGTCACTTTAGATTACATCTGAAACACTTCAATCCAGGAATAACTCCAAGGAGTGATACAAGCTGAGATAAATGTGGTTCTTTCTGGGCCTATTATTTATGAACATGTGGTTGGAGAGTCCGTTGATGGACAGGTTTATGCCAAGCACACGCAGTCCTCATAAACAAACTGGTTTAGGCTGGTTGGGTTTACAGGCAGACAGCCTGACCATGTGTTCACAGTGCTCAGATCCAGAACTAGTCAACTCGGAAACAGAGCTGTCCCCATAACCCATACATACAAGACTTAACACACACACACACACACACTCACACACCGAGTATGAGCTTCTACAGATGCATGAATGCTCCTAAGAGCAAAGGCTTCTGGGAACACAGCAGACCAGACCTTATCAGCACATCTTGCTCTCACACACAACAGCACACTGTCAGCCGTAGCCCTTTGATATCTGTGCGGGCTTGGCTGCCTGGAATGTGGAAATAAGACACATCTAAATGATAGACACTGTGATGCATGTAAACAGCAGGGCTGCAGTGTGTGTGTGTGTGTGTGTGTGTGTGTGTGTGTGTGTGTGTTTGTGTACGTACTGTGACTAAAGCTTTGGTCATGGGAATGGTGATACAGAAGGCCCAGGGCCAACCATGAGACACAGTTTGACAGGCCTGGTGTATGCAGCATGCATTTAACACCAGCAGGCCTGGTGTCTGCTGAGGGACCCAGGCCTGGTGTCTGATGAGGGACCCAGCCCTGCTGGTGTTCTGTGTAGAGTGGGCCTGGTGTCCTGTGAGGCCTGTTCTCCTGTGTAGAGTGGGCCTGGTGTTCTCTGTAGATCAGGCCTGGTGTCCTGTGTAGAGTGGGCCTGGTGTTCTGTGTAGAGTGGGCCTGGTGTTCTGTGTAGAGTGGGTCTGGTGTCCTGTGTAGATCAGGCCTGGTGTCCTGTGTAGAGTGGGCCTGGTGTTCTGTGTAGATCAGGCCTGTTCTCCTGTGTAGAGTGGGTCTGTTCTCCTGTGTAGAGTGGGTCTGGTCTCCTGTGTAGATCAGGCCTGTTCTCTTGTGTAGATCGGGCCTGGTGTCCTGTGTAGAGTGGGTCTGGTGTCCTGTGTAGATCAGGCCTGGTCTCCTGTGTAGAGTGGGTCTGTTCTCCTGTGTAGAGTGGGCCTGGTGTTCTGTGAGGCCTGGTCTCCTGTGTAGATCGGGCCTGTTCTCCTGTGTAGAGTGGGCCTGGTCTCCTGTGTAGATCAGGCCTGTTCTCTTGTGTAGAGTGGGTCTGGTGTCCTGTGTAGATCAGGCCTGTTCTCTTGTGTAGATCAGGCCTGTTCTCTTGTGTAGATCAGGCCTGTTCTCTTGTGTAGAGTGGGTCTGTTCTCCTGTGTAGAGTGGGCCTAACCCAGGCCTGGTGTCTCTCTCCCTTCTCAGATGACCAGCAGGACTCCCTCCTCCCAGGGAGCAGGCAGGAGGACTGTATCTCCAGCGAGGGGGAGGTCCGAAGGGCAGGGGACTCCTGGAAGGCCAACGCCTGCACCAGCTGCACCTGCAGCAACGCCACCATTCAGTGTTTCTCCCAGCGGTGCCCGCCTGCCACCTGCAGGGTGCCCGTCCTACGCAAGGGCCAGTGCTGCCCTCACTGCCTGGGTAAGAGTCTGGGGTTGGGAGGGCTGGGGGCCCAGGGGGCCTAGTGGGCTGGGGACCTGGGGGGGCCTGGGAGGGCTGGGGGCTGGGGACCTGGGGGGGCCTGGGAGGGCTGGAGGCTGAGGACCTGCGGGGCTGGGGGCCCATGGGGCTGGGAGGGGCTGGGGGCCCAGGGGGCTGAGGACCTGGGGGGACCTGGGGGCATCACTGGAAGTGATCTGTGTCTTGTTCTGCACATGGTAATTCTAAATGTGTAGTTTGATCATGATAATACAGACCGCCTGGCTGTGAACTGTGGAAAATTACCAGATAATTATGTGTCGTCTGGGACAGGACATAGCTTGTTGGTGGGGAAATTGGTATTCAGAATGCAAGAGGGGAAAAAGGGCAAGTTGAGAAAATTTCATTTTTAGAGAAGTTTAAAAAAGAAGATACATTCAGCTTGCAGCAACATTCCACTTGAAAACACTCCGACAGAGAAACACAATCCTAACATCTCCTCTCTCTAACATCTCCTCTCTCTAACATCTCCTCTCTCTAACATCCCCTCTCTCTAACATCCCCTCTCTCTAACATCCCCTCTCTCTAACATCCCCTCTCTCTAACATCTCCTCTCTCTAACATCCCCTATCTCTAACATCCCCTCTCTCTAACATCTCCTCTCTCTAACATCTCCTCTCTCTAACATCTCCTCTCTCTAACATCTCCTCTCTCTAACATCCCCTCTCTCTTACATCCCCTATCTCTAACATCTCCTCTCTCTAACATCTCCTCTCTCTAACATCCCCTCTCTCTAACATCTCCTCTCTCTAACATCTCCTCTCTCTAACATCTCCTCTCTCTAACATCCCCTATCTCTAACATCCCCTCTCTCTAACATCCCCTCTCTCTAACATCCCCTATCTCTAACATCTCCTCTCTCTAACATCTCCTCTCTCTAACATCTCCTCTCTCTAACATCTCCTCTCTATAACATCCCCTCTTTCTAACATCCCCTCTTTCTGACATCCCCTCTCTCTAACATCTCCTCTCTCTAACATCTCCTCTCTCTAACATCCCCTCTCTCTAACAACCCATGGCCCTGTGCACACAATATGCACTTGTGTTTCCTGTCTGAGCTCACAGAGCTCCATGTTAGTGTCTGTTCCACAGGGAACCTTCGGTTCCACAGGGAGCCCTCGGTTCCACAAGGAGCCCTCGGTTCCACAGGGAACCCTCGGTTCAGGAGCTCATTGTTTCCCTTGATATGGAGCCTGTTTCATCTTGTGTTTGTTTGGCTCTTTCCCCATTTATTTTCTGACTTCCTGTCTGAGGAGGAAGCGGAGGGGACACTTCCTGTAAACACATCATAATGACACACAGACCGCCAAACATGAACTTCTGGTGATTGATGAAGGTGCTTGTGTCTACGGGCTCTGTGTGGGCTCTCGCTGTGCAGAAATAATGCTTGTGTTTGTCTGATCTCTAACAGAAACAACAACAACATCAGTGCCGATGATGGTGTCGACAAGAGCAACCAGGACTCCTCCTATCACCACACAGCAGACTGTTCACTGGATCACCACTGCTACCATCACACCCATCGCTGCTGATACAGGTCACTCTCTCCCTGTGTCTCATCTATACATCTCTACTTCTCTTATCTAGATCTCTCTATTTCTCTCCCAGTTTCTCTCTCTCCCTCCGTGTCTCATCGATACATCTCTCCTTCTCTTATCTAGATCACTCTTCCCGTTTCTCTCTCTTCCCGTTTCTCTCTCTCCCTCTGTGTCTCATCAAAATCTCTTCCTTGGGGTTTGTCTTTTTCCGTCTGTCCCTTCAATAGTTTCTGACTTCCATTAGTTTTCTCTTCCATCAATCCTTCCATCCCCTCCCCCCTGGTAACAACGTCTGCACTGTAACTTGGCACACACATCTTCCAGCCAGCGCATCATCTACCATGTTTACATCCAATATGGGAGGGATGAACTGATACAGAGCCAAATATCCACTGACATGCTAAAGCCCAATTATTAATGCTTAATCACTGTGGCCTAAACATTTGAGTCTTGGGACATTTTAGTATTCATTTGGAGTCGTTGTGTGATGTATTGGTCAGGGAAGCCTGCCAGAGAGTAAGGAAGGTCATACTGTAAGATGTTTTCATTTAGATTGATTAGAGCAGGAGATTCAGTCATGGAAACACTGGCCTATACTGTGCTGACTGGAGCAAGGGGAGGGGCTTGTGACTGACGCTGTCTGTTTGGCTGTACAGATGAAACCAACCTGGGCGACGGCTACCCCAACCAGAGGGAGATGGCTCTTATCTACCAATCAGCAGCTTGGATCCTGGCAGGCCTCCTCCTCGTCATTGTGGTCCTGTTAGCTGTGGCTCTGCTCATCAACAGTAAGAAGAAGTGGGTGCAGATGTCCTGCTACAGCGCGCCTAAAAAGGTAAGCCAATCCTGACTGAATGTAGGCTCCTGTCACACCTGCTGGGGGGACCTGCCCCCTCTAACCCTAACCTCTGCAGGCAGTAGTGCCACTGCATGGTGTATAGGGCAGGGCCCCTGCAGCTGTTACATGCACGTCTCCTGCAGCTGTTACATGCACCTCCCCTGCAGCTGTTAAATGCACCTCCCCTGCAGCTGTTACATGCACCTCCCCTGCAGCTGTTAAATGCACCTCCCTGCAGCTGTTACATGCACCTCCCCTGCAGCTGTTACATGCACCTCCCCTGCAGCTGTTACATGCACCTCCCCTACAGCTGTTACATGCACCTCCCCTGCAGCTGTTACATGCACCTCCCCTGCAGCTGTTACATGCACCTCCCCTGCAAGACTCCATTCTCAGGCCACTGTGTAGCTGAGTCATGTGTTGCATCTGATAAAGACAGCAGCACTTTGAACTGAAACCAGACATGTCAAGTTCATCAGGAGTTCAGGGGGAACAACACCCCGGTGAAATGAGCATGGCACACAGAACTCTCATTTGCCACGTATTTTTATGAACGATCACCCGTAGGAATCACAGTGCATGTCTTAATACAAAGCACCAGGACACAATTAATAGCTTCCTACCAGACAGCGTTTGATGATAGTCATCCATGTGAATGAAACCCCTGGGAATCCCTCTCCTCTCCCCTCCCAGACGGTGATCCTGAAGAAGCACGTGAACAAGAACTCAGTGGTGTACATGGAGCCTTCCAAGGAGAACAAGTTCCAGAGCGTGAAGAACGACATCATCAACTTTTCCCCGGAGCTGAACTCTCCTGGAGGGGACAGAATGAGCATCCCTCGAGCCAAACTGAGCACAGGACAGGCTCGTCGCTAACCCCCTCACACCCCAGACTCCTCCACTAACCCCCCACACCCCAGACTCCTCCACTAACCCCCTCACACCCCAGACTCCTCCACTAACCCCCTCACACCCCAGACTCCTCCACTAACCCTGTCACACCCCAGACTCCTCCACTAACCCCCTCACACCCCAGACTCCTCCACTAACCCCCTCACACCCCAGACTCCTCCACTAACCCTGTCACACCCCAGACTCCTCCACTAACCCTGTCACACCCCAGACTCCTCCACTAACCCCCCCACACCCCAGACTCCTCCACATTAACCCCCTCACACCCCAGACTCCTCCACTAACCCCCCCACACCCCCACTCCTTCCACTAACCCTGTCACACCCCAGACTCCTCCACTAACCCTGTCACACCCCAGACTCCTCCACTAACCCCCCACACCCCAGACTCCTCCACTAACCCTGTCACACCCCAGACCCCTCCACTAACCCCCTCACACCCCAGACTCCTCCACATTAACCCCCTCACACCCCAGACCCCTCCACTAACCCCCTCACACCCCAGACTCCTCCACTAACCCTGTCACACCCCAGACTCCTCCACTAACCCTGTCACACCCCAGACTCCTCCACTAACCCCCTCACACCCCAGACTCCTCCACTTACCCCCTCACACCCCAGACTCCTCACAGGACAGGCCCATCCTTTTCCTCAGATGTACCATGGTGATGGTGTACCATGATGATCTGCTGAAGACACAGTGGACTGCTCTGCACACACTGGGTTCCCCTCTTCTCCCCCTCTCGCTCCGTCTCGCTCTCTCACCGAGAAGACCCTCTCTTTGTGCGGTGTTGTGTGTGGAGTCCCACCATGGCCTGGTTTGGAGGAACAGAATCTTCAGGGTACAAGCCAGGGAGGGGCTGCTTGTCATCCTACCCCCTTTCCCCTCACCTCTCTGGGGAGAGGAGCTTTAAGCTGGAGGAACATCAAAGCTTTAACGGGAGATTTGAAGGGTCTGCTGGAGTTGTGTGTCCGAGCGTTAAGTGGATCTACCGATCGTCTGAACGGAAAGCTGATTTACTGACATCAAACTGACCTGGGGTCAGCAGCTAGTGGATCATTATTCCGGCCTCTTTCAGACTGCCAGCAGACTCCGCTTGTAGATCGTGTGGTTTCCATCTTGTTTGTGTGTATCAACAGTATGTGTGCTAGTCCTAGTGTTGTCCACCTCTCTGTTGCTATGGTGATCTCCATGGAGAAACACAAATCAACGTCAGACTAAACATTCCCAATCTGTGGGAGGAAGATTCTCTCAGCCAATCACGGGAGGAGCCTCCGTCTCGAAGACTCTCCGTCTCGAAGACTCTCCGTCTCGAAGACTCTCCGTCTCGAAGACTCTCCGTCTCGAAGACTCTCCGTCTCGAAGACTCATTCCATTCAGAAAACAAGTTAGAAAGGGAGAGGGTATAGGTGAATGTATACTGTGCTACTCTGCCTCCATCGCGGCGTGTTTGTAAGGCAGTAGTGGCCTCAGACTTTAGTCTGCCACCTGTTCAGTTTGCTGCCTGTTCCTGCAGGCCAACCTTCATCCTCAGCACAGCTTCTGTTTCATCCACAAGAGCAGAAAAGAACCTGAACATGAAGTGGGTTTAGTATCCATCCGTACAGAGCGTTGCTCTCTAAGTGTCTGGGAGATGCAGTACTGCCAGGTTTCTCTGCATCTACAGCATGAAAGAGACTAGAGTTTTATACCGTCATTCACAAATCTGCGTGTGGATGCTATTTCCACAGTGCCAATGTAAACAGCAAGAGCCTTTCATAGCCTTAAATGTCTTTTTCCTCATATTCAATTTTTTCATATAACAATATGTGTTGCTAGGCAGATTTGTAAATGTTCACTCGTGTTACATTCAATGTGAAGATAAACAGATTTGAAGAGATAATCTACAGGTCACCATTGTTCCAGAACAGAAGCCCATTCTGTACCAACCAGTCAAACGATTTTTATCTGTAAATAATGAACCATTACAACACAAGAACACATTCAAGATAAGTAGCAATTAGGATCAAGTGTTTGTTTTGTAAAGCTCACTGCAGGATTCCTGAAAGGATATAGGTCTAATCCAGGATTTGACATGCATATTCAGCACATTGGAGATGTTAAACCACTCAAATGAACATGACGTTGCATCAGGCTACCGATTAAGAATCTGATCTACCTAGAGACAAACGTAACATGTTAAGCATTATAAAATACTGGGACTTAATAGGAAATCTCTGGAAAGGAACGTTTTTAGCCCACCTGCCAATCTCAATACAAAGAGTCTTGTGATGCCAAACCTGAGATGAGTATAATTTATTCTGAGGAGCTCCAAAGTCATTCAGTAGATTTGGTTCCGTTTGGATCGTAACCATGTGCTTTCTAAGAAGTGAAGAGGCAACTTGTAAAAGCTGACACAGTTATTTGTTCTTTTCATGTGTAAAAAAAAAAAAAAAAAGAAAAGAAAAAAAGTAGATTAAAAATAGTGGACCGAAGAGTAGCTTATTTATTTTTTCACATAGTTTTATTTATTAATACTAAACTATAGTTTGAGTTGAGATGTTTGTTTTTGGCAAATGAAACCTGGTAGCCAATCCTGCTGTACATTTTAGATATTTTAAAACCATTTACCATTTCTATCTGCTTTATTATACAAGCTTATTTATTTTACTGTTTCAAACTGTAAATATATATATGTTTCTTAGATGTTCAACTGTAACATTTACACTTATTTTGAAAAATAAAATGCGTTGAAAAAGGTGATTTGACCTTTCAGTTCTGTGCCACAGTTGAGTCTTTCTAGAGCATTTTGAGGGGTTCTAAGATGCCGTATACAAGGCAGATACACTTCCATTGCTGGCCCACATCTGTGTGTTGAACTGTGAAGGAGGGTCCCTTAAGTAAGAGGGTCCCTTAAGGAAGATGGTCCCTTAAGTAGGATGGTTTCTAATGGGGTTGGTCCGTCTCTCCATGGCTGCTCTCCTTATCTCACTACTGATCTCAATGCTGTAGCACGTGGTCACAGACAGTGTTTCTCTTTCACTACGGTATGCTTGCACTCCGCAGGGAGGAACCAGACTGCAGAAGCTGCAGCTGTCTGCGTCTAGACAGCAGGAACACATCCAGCCAGAGACCTGACCTAGCTGAACACATCCACCCAGAGTCCTGACCTAGCTGAGCACATCCACCCAGAGACCTGACCTAGCTGAACACATCCACCCAGAGTCCTGACCTAACTGAGCACATCCACCCAGAGTCCTGACCTAACTGAGCACATCCACCCAGAGACCTGACCAAGCAGAACACATCCAGCCAGAGACCTGACCTAGCTGAACACATCCACCCAGAGACCTGACCTAACTGAGCACATCCACCCAGAGACCTGACCTAGCTGAGAACATCCAGCTAGAGACCTGACCTGGCTGAACACATCCATCCAGACCTGACCTAGCTGAACACATCCATCCAGACCTGACCTAGCTGAGCACATCCATCCAGACCTGACCTAGCTGAGCACATCCACCTAGAGACCTGACCTAGCTGAACACATCCACCCAGAGACCTGACCTGGCTGAACACATCCATCCAGACCTGACCTAACTGAGCGTATCCATCCAGACCTGAGCTAGCTGAGCACATCCACCCAGAGACCTGACCTAGCTGAGTACATCCATCCAGACCTGACCTAGCTGAACACATCCACCCAGAGTCCTGACCTAACTGAGCACATCAAGACCTGACCTAGCTGAACACATCTATCCAGACCTGACCTAACTGAGCACATCTACCCAGAGACCTGACCTAGCTGAGCACATCCATCCAGACCTGGCCTAGCTGAACACACCTAGCTAGAGACCTGACCTAGCTGAGCACATCCATCCAGACCTGACCTAGCTGAGCACATCCATCCAGACCTGACCTAGCTGAGCACATCCACCCAGAGACCTGACCTAGCTGAACACATCCACCCAGAGACCTGACCTAGCTGAACACATCCACCCAGAGTCCTGACCTAGCTGAGGACATTCTCAGTCACCCTTGTCTTTGTCTGGACTTGTTTGTCACTAGTTACCTCATAAGGCTCAAGGTGAGGCTATGGAAAGGTGCTTTAAAACTGGGACTTTCTTCAAAGACTAACTTGACTGACAGAAACAATGTTAGTCCAGTTGTAACTTGTGGGATCAGAGTGCCTGCTTTCAGGATTACCTTGAAGCATCTTTCCACATGAAGAAAATTGTTAAGTCACTTGTACGACTAGTTAAGCTCCGACAATAAAGCTTGTTAGCATCAAGCTGTTCAGCTCATTCCAAAGTGCGCTGCTGAATGCATTCCTTGTCCCAACACACCCGTCATTCTCACTTACACCATGAAAACACGGCACCTCCTGAGGGAAAAATAGGCTTTTAATGTGAAGTTTTGTCATGAGACCTTACAAAAAAAACGTATGTAACCGTCATATATTTTCAAAAGGATCTTTGAATGAGTGCCCTTCCTCACGTTCCACTGCCCCCCAAAACCATTTCGGGCAGGCAGAGAAACACCAGCTGCTCTCCAAGTCAGAGAAGAGAAGGGGGGAGATCTAAGGACAACAGTCGATTGTGGTCAGATTCCGTTTTAAGGTCGTTCACGTCTGCCTTTGAGTTGAGTCTTTTTGGAGGGTTCAAGTCATATAAAACTGCCAGCTTTCAGAAGGATTCTGTTTGAGCCAGACAGAGCAGAGGACTGACACTCCAGGTCTGGTCCTGTGTTGCTCATCCTCACTTTCACAGAAGAATCTTGTAGTAGTCGTCTTTGTAGCTGTACAACACAACCACCGCCACCCTGCAACACAAGGCATCCATCCCTGTCAGACAGCAAGAAGACGCACTGACACGATCATATGCTTCTCTAGTCAACCCCAGACAGTCATATGTCATGTCCTTTAAATATTTCCACATAGATATTATCGCTCAGGATGACAGGGGGAAAATGCCAGTGTGAACTGCGGGTCTTGTTGCAGTAGCACATTGCGATGTTGTCGCTTCATCAGAGGTCAGAGGTCATCAGAGCAGGTAGAAAGTGACTGAGTTTTATCATCTCCTGGGTCATTATTGCCCCTCTCCCTTCTTTAAAAGGGCTGTTGGAGAGAGCAAGAGGTTACAACACTGTTTTGAAGTTGCTACATGAAAGCCTGTCTGCAGCTGTGAGACTGGGGTAGACTCCATGGTTGAGAGGCCCTCTGGGTACTGTAGTTTATGAGCTCAGTGCCTCCAGGTGACTTGACTACTGTGGCCTATGGTCCGCTCTAGTACAGTGCCTTCCCTTTGCTCTACTCCCAGAGAAAAACAAACAGTCATATAAAACCAGACCGCCCTTCCTCCCTGAATATCTCCATTGTTAGCAAGCCGCGATGACGCTCAATAATCACTAAACACTTTTCCTCAACTGCAAATGAGACATGCATCTCACAGGGGAAATGAAAAACTGCTGTTGTGAGTAATGTCAAAGAGCCAGAGAAACAGCTTTGGTTTTTCCCCCCCACATCAGCCTTGAGGAGAGGTCTGCCTCATCCCTCTCTCCCTCTCTCCCTCCCTCTCCCTCTCCCTCTCCCTTCTCCTCTCTCTCTCTCTCTCTCTCTCTCTCTCTCTCAGCACAACAGCTCCTAAACCCTGAAGATCTAACCCTGGTTTAGAGAAGAGGGGTTGGCTGTATCTTAGCTACAGTCCCTTTTAACAAGCATCTACACGGACACACCTTTTGCTGATTTTGAAGGTATGGATCTCCTCACAGATGGATTTCAAGTAGCGTTGCTTGGGCAGACGCGACAGAAGATGTTTCACGCTGATGTTGAACTGCTCCTCTCCGTCAAACTGCGAGTGAAAAACAGAGAGAGAGAGAGATAGAGAGTGAGAGAGACACCAGCCATAACATTTTCCAGAGTTGTTTCCATCAAACATAACCGATGTTTATTCAGCTGTAGTGCGTCCAAACCAGGACTCCATCTGTCAGTCAGCTGCTGGAAATGAAGGGTGAGACGAAGATCAATCTGCTGTGCTGTGCTGTCACACTGTTTATGTTTGCCTGTGGAGGTGAGGGTAAAGGCCAGCCTGGACCAGTTTACACTCCTTCAGTCACTGGGCCTAATGAGTCCAAACATACCAGGTCTTCCTGTGGACCTGGCCAGTAAACACTGGCTATTGTCATTTGTTTTACAAACCAGTTTATTGACACTTCCAGCAGTATGTGATATTTGAGGACTGGCGTATTCACTGATGGCAAGGCTGGGAGTACAGGAGTGTTTGTGTCTGCAGGAGAGTGTGTCTGCAGGGGAGACTGTCTGCAGGAGAGACTGTCTGCAGGGGAGCATGTCTGCAGGGGGAGACTGTCTGCAGGGGAGCATGTCTGCAGGGGGAGTCAGGGTTCACACCAAAACAGAGTCCTGCTCTCTGACCTGCAGATCAAGGACTTCTGCTTTCTTGATCTTACAGTCTACTTACTGTATGCTCTCTGTCTACATAGCTATGAAGACAGAGCTAGCCTGCTGGCTAGTAGACAGAGCTAGCCTGCTGGCTAGTAGACAGAACTAGCCTGCTGGTTAGTAGACAGAGCTAGCCTGCTGGTTAGTAGACAGAACTAGCCTGCTGGCTAGTAGACGGAGCTAGCCTGCTAGCTAGTAGACAGAGCTAGCCTGCTGGCTCATAGACAGAGCTAGCCTGCTGGCTAGTAGACAGAGCTAGCCTGCTGGCAAGTAGACGGAGCTAGCCTGCTGGCTAGTAGACGGAGCTAGCCTGCTGGCTAAAGGTGTTCCCCACACTCCTGCCCCCGCCCAGCTGCAGGAAGGAAACGGGATCCCGTCTTCCTGTGCAGAGTTCCCCTCACAACACGGGTCTGCTGGGTTAGGATAAGGTGAACGACCAACATACCTCCAAGGATAGGAAGTTGATGAGCGTTTCCTTCGGCAGGTCGACCTGAGAGAAAACAACATGGAGGGCGGTCAGGCGCCAGCCACACACAATGGAAACTTATCTTACAGAGAACATTCACTCCTTCAACAGTGAATAACACACATACTGTCTGTTTCCTAGGAAAACAAGCTACAAAGGAATGTGTCCAAGGGCTAAAAATATTCGTATATACGATTACTTTGGCAGGACAAAAGCAGGAAGTAGCTCTTCCAGTGTTAGGTTGTGCTGTCCAGTCACATGCTGTGGTGTTCTCCTCTGGTGTTAGAGCACAGTTCTCAGGAACACAGTAATGTACCTCACAGTCCTCTGCAGCTTTGCATAGGGCCAGCTGGGGCCAGCACTAATGGACCAGCTCTTTATGTTATGGAAAAATGACAGCGTCTCTCCTTTGCGAGAGCCATTTCCTTTGTCAGACTAGCGGAACAGCCTGTGATGTAACTCACGGCCAGGCAAGCTCAGAGTAAATACATACCGGTATCAAGGCGATTAGGCTGTTATGTTTCAATAACTCCTGACTCTCACTCGCTGACAGGAACCAGACTAACATGAGAGAGAACAAATGTATTTGGGGTATGTGGCACCACTGTGATGGATTCATGCGAAATATCCCGTCTCAAATTTACTACGAAACCACAAATAAACTGAATATGCTGTGCTGCCTCCTGCTGCTGTTGTGTTTGTTGATCTGCTGTGACTGGAATCTTTTGCAGCCATTTTAGCTTGGCAGCGAAGAGTTCAACATCTCAAGTCTGCTACGGAAACCAACTAAACAGACGGCCTGGACAGGGTATTTCTCTGTTAGTTTGCTCTCTCAGCCAACGGTGTAAAAAAAAATGTTTTCCCCCATTTTCACACAGAAATTGAAGAGAGAGAATGAGTATGGGGGAAACCATCCCAAGACTCACAGCCAAAACTTCTATGTCGCTGCTCTTGTTCTGCAAATTGCTACCAAGGTTCTGCAATCTGGTCTGGATCTGAACAAGAAAAAAAAGACAGAAAGAAAGAGAGAGAGAAGGAAAAAGAGTAATTATTCCCATGATCACAATGAAACTGTGGAAAACAAAAGCTGCTTCTCCCTCTCATGTGATGCGTCTGTGGGAGTGAGCACATCGACCTTCTGCTTGAGGAGACTAGCTGACTGGAGAAAACTGCAGCGCTACAGAGATTAGGCCAACACGAGGGAGGGACGGATACAGAGAGACACAGGCAGAGAGACAGCGACAGAGAAAGACAGAGAGCGAGAGAGAGACAGCGACAGAGAGAAAGACAGCGACAGAGAGAGAAAGACAGAGTGAGACAAAGAAAGAGACAGACAGAGACAGACAGAAAATCAGAGAGAAAGACAGAGAGACACAGACAGACAGAGAGAGACACACAGAGAGAGATAGACAAAGACAGACAGAGAGAGAGAGACAGACAGAAAACCAGAGAGAGACAGAGAGAGGGTGGGTGAATATCATGGGGTTGTGCTAGGTGGACTGTCTGGGTAAATGCTCAGCTGTACGCAGGTCTCTGAACAGACACCTGGGTCTCGTAGCGTCGCCTGGTGTTGGACGATAGCTTCTCTGGAGGTATGAGGTTCACGTTCAAGTTATTGATGCTCCCATGTTGTTCTGAAGAAGCTGTACGGAGACATACACACGGTTGAAAGGCATCATCACAGTGACTGCATGGACGGTCTGTTTAGACCGGGTGTAGCAGCGTGTGCGACACACTACCTGACGTGCTGAGGAGGGCTCCCTTTGGGTTCTGGAGAGACGAACACTCTAGAGAGTCTCTGTAACACAAACACAAACACCTCAGAGGGAAGACAGCGTGAAACAGCCTCCTCATCAAGACTTCTGGAGGTGAACTGAACCACAGTCACCTCATCCCTCACCTCATGTTCCTCTCCTCAAAGACCTTAGTCCATTTGGTCAGTTTCTGTATGATGTGGTCCACCAGGTCGGATTCTGGAATGCGCTTCTCTGACTGTCTGTCCTTCTCAAACGATTTGACCTGCGAGGGAGAGGAGCAGAGCCAGAGAGAAAGATCACCTGCTCTTATTCATCATGTGCACTCCACTAAGATGTCTCTCTGTCACAGCAGTGTGGAGGTGCTCTGGTGCAACCTCAGGACACAGGTGGACACAGGTGGACACACCCAGCTGTCACCTGTGTCACCGGTGTCACCTGTGTCACCTGTGTCACCTGTGTCACCTGTATCACCTGTGTCGTGACTCACCTTGATGTAGTTCCCTTCCTTGTCAGACACCAAGACGATGCACGAGATGCCAGCTTGTCTACAGAGCTCCACCAAGCTGTCCTGGGACTGGAGACAACACAACAGCAGTCAGACTAAAACAGCACAAAAACATTTCACCAAGAACAGATGTTTTCCAGTATGAATTATTTGACGTCTTTTTCATGCACAAATTTATCTTTAGCTCCTCTCTCTGGAAATAACATCTACTAAGTAGGACCAGGTTCTGCCCAGCAGGGCTTTGCAACGTGCTGTTCCAATTGGTCTGAACATCTACTAGTCCCCCAGCCTTCAACACTCGTGCCTGTTGGATCAGTATGCTCTCCCAGAGCTCCCACCATCAAGATGCTGGCAGGAGGATTCTGGGAGATGTAGTCTCCAATGAGGTGTTTAATGTGGTGGGTGGAGAACGGGAGGAGGGGTACAGAAGTGAGGTGGGGTGTGTGCCCCAGGAGAGATTAACCCTTAGGAGGTCTGCGCGGTGGTCTGGATAAAATGTTTAAGACACGGTGCATGGTGTGTGTGTGTGTATGTGTGTGTGTGTATATATGTGTGTGTGTATATGTGTGAGTGTGTGTGTATGTATATGTGTGAGTGTGTGTGTATATATGTGTGAGTGTGTGTGTGTGTGTATATGTGTGAGTGTGTGTGTGTGTGTGTGTGTGTGTGAGTGTGTGTGTGTGTGTGTGTGTATATATGTGTGAGTGTGTGTGTGTGTATATGTGTGAGTGTGTGTGTGTGTGTGTCACACTCCACCAGGATCGTGATGAAACAGAACAAGCAACAGAAGAAGCAGGACCTCTGGCCTGTCATCCACATGTTTGGCATCGCTGACATCCAAACCAAGACTGAAGCCCACCAGCACAAACCACAGCACTTTAGTACGGCTCCAAACTACACTGCATCAGGCTGGAAGCTCCATTCATGTCAAACCACACGCTCCTATCACGCTCCTCTGGTGCAGGAGGAGGGCTGAATGCAGACATCGCCCTCTGCTGAAGGCAGCCTGCTACTGCAGAGGAGGCAGGGCTCAGAGAAGACAGCAAGACAAGGCACCTAACTCTGCCTGGAAGGAGGGTCTAAGGACAGGGGATGTTCTGGGATGTTTGTCCATTTGCTGAAGTCACTTGGACATTGTTCATTGTTTACCTTGCTTTGCTGTTTATATATATACATGTGTTCTATGTTTGCACTTCCCTGCCACAGTCAATTCTGTGCTTGTGTATCTTGCATGGAGAATAAAAACTGATTCTGATTCTGAAGAGAGAGGGGGGGGTTGAGAGAGGGGGGAGAGGTAGCAGAGACGCTGACCTGTGTGACATCATGGGTGATGTCAGCAGACACACCAGCCAACCACAGCTTCTGTACCAGGCTGACGGCACGGACTAGGGAGGCGTGGCCTACTGGCACCATCAGAACATCACAGTAGCTCATCAGAGGCTGGGGGGGGGGGGGGGGGGGGGACAAGATTCATATAACTCAGCACTTCAAATATAATATCCATTCCAGAATAGCATCAGTTCTAGTCCAGATGACTAACATTCACTGTAAAGTGATGCCCCAAAGACATCATATTAGAAACATTCTAGATTAGATTCTAGAAAAACACTGATTAAGCAGGGGTGTCAGTGATGAGGTCATCATCAGAGACAGGGTAGGGGGGCAGGTGTGGAGAGGAGGGGGGGCAGGTGTGGTGAGGAGGGG
>BROE01000009.1:516262-579933 GCA_036571765.1 Plecoglossus altivelis | reverse complement strand
CCTCAGGTTACAGACACACACTGTTACTAAAGACCCTCAGGTTACAGACACACACTGTTACTAAAGACCTCAGGTTACACACACACACTGTTACTAAAGACCTCAGGTTACAGACACACTGTTACTAAAGACCCTCAGGTTACAGACACACACTGTTACTAAAGACCTCAGGTTACAGACACATTTAGGTTACAGACACACACAGGTTACAGACACACACAGGTTACAGACACATTTAGGTTACAGACACATTTAGGTTACAGACACACACAGGTTACAGACACACACAGGTTACAGACACACACACACTGTTACAGACACACACAGGTTACAGACACACACAGGTTACACACACACACACTGTTACAGACACACACAGGTTACAGACACACACAGGTTACAGACACACACAGGTTACAGACACACATACTCACGCTGTTACTGGAAAGACTCAAGTTACTGAACTTGGCCTCCACTTGTCTTCTGGTCAGTTTCTCACTCTGAAAGACAAACAGGGTCAGGACTGTGGTGTGTGTGGTGAGTGCATGTGGTGAGTGCATGTGGTGAGTGTGTGTGGTGCGAGTGGTGTGTGGTGCGTGTGGTGTGTATAAGGTGTGTGTGTGTGTATATAAGGTGCGTGTGGTGCGTGTATAAGGTGCGTGTGCGTGTGGTGTGTTTAGGGTGCGTGTGGTGTGTTTAGGGTGCGTGTGGTGTGTGTGTGTATAAGGTGTGTGTGCGTGTGTATAAGGTGCGTGTGGTGCGTGAGTGTGTGTATAAGGTGTGAGTGTGGTGCATGTGTGTGTATAAGGTGTAAGTGTGTGCGTGTGTAGTGCGCATGTGTGTGTGTGTGTGTGTGTGTATAAGGTGTGTGTCGTGCGTGTGTGTGTGTGTGTGTGTGTGTATAAGGTGTGTGGTGCGTGTCGTGCGTGTGTGTGTGGTGCGTGTGGTGCGTGTGTGTGTGTGCGTGTGGTGCGTGAGTGCACACCATAGCGTCACACAGGATGTTGGAGGCGTGGCTGAGCTTGTCTTCAGGGATTCCACTGTGCAGCAGAATGGCCTTCAGCAGACTGGTGTGGTTCAAGTAGATGTGATAGTTCCTCTCCTACCACACACACACACACACACACACACACACACACACACACACGCACACACACGCACGCACACACACACACACACATCATCCCCTTGGTACAGCGTGTTCTACAGAGGTCATCCTCACAGCAGAATAATGGTTGAAGGAATATCGATGGTTCAGTGAATAACGACTGTGTTTAATCTGCGCTCTCAGGTTCTCACACATGCTTAAACACTTCCACAAACACATGGATTAACACCAGGACATGTAGATTTACACCAGGACATGTAGATTAACACCAGGACATGTAGATTAACACCAGTATAATCTGGGAATGATTTTAGATGGGCAGATCACACACACCACAATCCTGTGCTTGGGCAGAGACAGGAAGTGAGACAGGAAGTGAGGTACCTGCAGGGCGCTGAACTCCTGGATGACCTCACACACGGTGTAGATGGTCTCCGCGTCGGGCAGGAGGCTGCTGGTCGCAGGAACAATGATGTCGAAGGCTCCCTCCTGCAGCTCTCTGGGGTGTGCCCGGTCTAACTTCCTGGGACGAAACACACGCTCCAGACTGTACCTGCAGGCGCACACACACACACACCATACACACACACACACACACACACACCATGCACACACCCACCACACACACACACACACACACCCACCATGCACACACCCACACGGAGCATACACACACACACACCATGCACACACCCACACGGAGCATACACACACACACACCATGCACACACCCACCATGCACACACCCACCATGCACACACCCACACGGAGCATACACACACACACTTTACACTCAGACACTGAGTTTAACTATACATGCATATACAGAATGACTACATAATATATGAATACATGAGATGCGTCCTATGAATATCGTGGTTATCAATGATTCATTAGTTACAGTTGGGGGTGAAAGTGCTGTTGTTTACCTTTTAAGATGTGAAATGTTGTTCCTGGCCACAAACCGTGCAAAGGCCATCTGTAGTGGAGGAAAATAGAACCAGACCAAGTTAGAACCAAGTCAGAACCAGACCAGGTCAGAACCAGACCAGGTCGGAACCAGACCAAGTCAGAACCAGACCAAGTCAGAACCAGACCAGGTCAGAACCAGACCAAGTCAGAACCAGACCAAGCAGAACCAGACCAAGCAGAACCAGACCAGGTCGGAACCAGACCAAGCAGAACCAAGCAGAGCGAGAGCTGTTTCCCTGGCTGAATGCCATGAATTCCTGAGTCCCTGACCTGGAAGCAATCATCTGGTCCATGAGGTCCATGTGAATGTGAACAGATGTGTGTGTGCAAGTACATTCTCCTACAGGAAGTCTCTCTGTACTACTTCCTGTTTCCTGTGACTCACCCGGAGGTCATAGGGCAGGGTGACCAGCATGCCGCTGTGGTCCAGGAAGCAGGCTGGCTCGCTGCCCTCATACAGCTTCCTGTTCCTGGGTAGAAGCAGCGGGGTCTGGAGATGCACAGCACCTGGATACATGCAGGGAACAGTCAGCACAATCACACAGTCAGCACAGTCACACAGTGATCACAGTCACACACAGTCAGCACAGTCAGCACAGTCACACACAGTCACACACAGTCACACATTCAGCACAGTCACACACAGTCAGCACAGCCACACAGTGATCACAGTCACATACAGTGATCACAGTCACACACAGTCACACACAGTCACACACAGTGAGCACAGTCACACAGTCAGCACAGTCACACACAGTCACACACAGTCGCACAGTCACACACAGTCAGCACAGTCACACACAGTCAGCACAGTCACACACAGTCAGCACAGTGCACCTATTGTTCAGGAGGAGAAGGGCCTAGCAGAACATGTGGCTCCAGTCTTGCAACAACTTAGAGGATCACGAGTCACGTCAAAGTGGTTAAAACAGGAAGCATGACTGGAGCTCTCACACACCTCTCTCTCCCTAGGACCCTCTCCCTCTCTGTAGGTCTCTCTCCTTCTCTCTCCCTCTCTCTCTCTCTAGTTCTCAGCTCACCGTGTTTTTTGAAGACCCTGGTGATTGTCTCATGCACATACTGCTGCAATTTGGCACCGTTGAAATGAAAGCTTCCCTGCGGCAAAGCAGAACAAACAGGGCATTCAGAACCAGAAACCAGTCTGTCAGGGCTTTCAGAACCAGAACCAGTCTGTCAGGGCTTTCAGAACCAGTCTGTCAGGAAGTTCAGAACCAGTCTGTCAGGAAGTTTAAAATCAGTCTGTCAGGGTTTTTAGAACCAGAAACAGTCTGTCAGGGCTTTCAGAACCAGTCTGTCAGGAAGTTCAGAACCAGTCTGTCATTAAAACCAGAAACAGTCTGTCAGGGCATTCAGAAACAGTCTGTGAGGAAGTTCAGAACCAGAAACAGTCTGTCAAGAAGTTCAGAACCAGTCAGTCATGGCGTTCAGAAGAGGAGCACACAGCGTACACAGAGCAGAAAGAACTAATCTGCAGCCACGCCTTCAGACAGGCCAACAACCCTGGAGCACTCAGACTCTCTGGACAGACAGCAGGCACCTTGTGGAGGTCGATGTCGTAGGTGTAGTCGTTGACAGGGGAGGTGCTCTGGGAGAACAGCTGGGTGACCATGCTGCGATACGACTTGCTGTTAGCGTTAGCCAGGGTGTGCTGCAGAACCTCATGTAGCTCCGACTCCTCCATCTGGGGCGGGGGAAGAAGATCGCTCCTCAGCAGCTCCTGCGCCGAGGGACGCAGGGCAGGGTCGTGGGTCAACAGCCAGCCAATCACCTTCCTCTGAGGGGGAGGGGAGATAGGGTGGGAGGGGAGAAAGAAAGGGAGGCAGGAAAAGGAAAGAGCGAGAGACGTACAGGGAGATGGAAGGAGACGGAGGGAGGGAGAAAGAGATGCAGATAGGCGGGGAACATCAGGAACAGAGGCAGGGAACATCAGGGACAGAGGCAGGGAACATCAGGGACAGAGGCAGGGAACATCAGGGACAGAGGCAGGGAACATCAGGGACAGAGGCAGAGACAGGGACAGAGGCAGAGACAGAGGCAGGGACAGAGACAGAGGTAGAGACAGAGGCAGGGACAGATACAGGGACAGAGGCAGGGAACATCAGGAACAGAGACAGAGACAGAGGCAGAGACAGAGGCAGGGACAGAGACAGAGGCAGGGACAGATACAGGGACAGAGGCAGAGACAGACAGAGACAGAGACAGAGACAGAGACACAGAGAGGCAGATATTCAGGGTAGAAGAGGTGGAGAGAGGCAGAGAGAGGCAGATATTCAGGGTAGAAGAGGTGGAGAGAGGATGTTTTGAGACTCTCATGCATAGAGGGAGCAGATGGCGTGATCGTGTCGCATGGCTGTGTGAAGACACGGCCCAGGTACCAGACAGGAGTCCTGATTGGTCCTGATCAGACAGGAGTCCTGATTGGTCCTGAGGGGACAGGAACTCACCTGGGTTCCGGTCTCATACTTCTCAAAGTCTTCAGGAAACTGAACAGCTTCCTGAAGACAAATCAGAACAAGGAACAGTAAGAATCACACATGTGTATCCCCTCGATTCCCCTGTGTGTGTGTGTGTGTGTGTGTGTGTGTGTGTGTGTGTGTGTGTCTGTGTGTGTGTGACCCCTGACCTTACCGTACGCAGCAGACTGAGAACAGAGATCCGCTCGGAGCCAGTAGTCATGGGCCTGTAGGTCATCTCAAACAGGATGATGCCCAGGCTGAAGAGGTCCACCTTCTACACACACACGCACACGCACACACACACGTGCACACACGCACGCACACACACACGCACACACACACACACACACACAGACACACACACACAGCTGTAACAATTGCCTCAGATCTCATCTCAACAAGCCAGGTGACTTGTGTGTTTACAGCTAGCTCATCAGGATGAGGCCTAGTACAGAACAGGCCTAGTACATAGCAGGCCTAGTACAGAGCAGACTTAGTACAGAACAGAACTAGTACAGAGCAGAGCTAATACAGAACAGAACTAGTACAGAGCAGGCCTAGTACAGAACAGGCCTGGTACAGAACAGAACTAGTACAGAGCAGAGCTAATACAGAACAGAACTAGTACAGAGCAGGCCTAGTACAGAACAGGCCTAATACAGAACAGGCCTAGTACAGAGCAGGCCTAGTACAGAACAGACCTAGTACAGAGCAGACCTAGTACAGAACAGAACTAGTACAGAGCAGGCCTAGTACAGAACAGGCCTGGTACAGAGCAGACCTAGTACAGAACAGGCCTAGTACAGAGCAGGCCTAGTACAGAACAGGCCTAGTCCAGAGAAGACTTGGTACTTACTTGGTTGTAGATGGCCTTGGTGTTTCCTTGCACCTCTGGGCTGACGTAGAGGGCTGTTCCAACCATGCCTGTCATGTTTCCTGTCAGGAGCAAAAAGGTCAAAGGTTAAAACACAGAGTTCAAGAAAACGTCAGGTGAGAGATCTGAGGGCGGGGCCTGACTGCTCTCTGGTACCTGTTGGGTCTGGTTTCATCATCAGAGAGGAACCTCCCTCTTCCTGCTCAAGTTTACCTGCGGCCTGTCAGGAAACACACATCAAACACACCTCAAATACACACCACAAACACACACACCACACCTCAAACACACCTCAAACACACCTCAAATACACACCACAAACACACACACATCAAACACACCTTAAACACACCTCAAATACACACCACACACACACACACACACCTCAAACACACCTTAAACACACCTCAAACACACACCTCAAACACACCTTAAACACACCTCAAACACACACAGCAAACACACACACCACACCTCAAACACACATTAAACACACATCAAACACACCTCAAATACACACCACAAACACACACACCTCAAACACACCTTAAACACACCTCAAATACACACCACAAACACACACACCTCAAACACACACACACCTTAAACACACCTCAAACACACACAGCAAACACACACATTAAACACACATCAAACACACATCAAACACACATCAAACACACATCAAACACACATCAACACACATCAAACACACCTCAAACACACCTCAAACACACCTCAAACACACCTAGCACACCAAATCACAGCACAGATTCCATTCAGACACACAGAACAGCTGGTCACATGTACCAGGTTAGACGGAAGGTCTGTAGCCAGACCAAAGTCTCCGATCTTGACGTGGTCCTGAGAGTCTAGGAAGATGTTGACTGGCTTCAGGTCTCTGTGGATCATTCCCTGAGGAGGGAAGGGGGGAGGGAGAGGGGGAGGAGGGGAAGGGGGAGAGAGAGAGGGGGAGAGGGGGAGAGGAGGAGGAGAGGGTGGTTAGCCCTAATCTGAACCATGTCATAGTGAGAGTGTACCTGTGATGATCACCCTTCTAAAGCCCCCACACCTGCTGGTGGATGTAGGCCAGGCCATCCAGGATCTCTCTGAACAGTCTCCAAAGACGGCAGCTGTCCTGATGCAGACCCTGGTCAATGCTGTCTCTGAGAGTGCTCCTCTCACAGTACTCCATCTGGAGGACGCACACACACACACACGCACACATGCACACATACACGCACGCGCGCGCACACACGCACGGCTTTCAGAAACCATCATCTGCCTTCCAATTCTCAACAGCACCCTCTGGTGACTTCTTGGTACAGTATCTGAACTGGACAGAGCAAGACCTGGATATACAGGTAGGGTGTGTACCTGGTTATACAGGTAGTGATCTAGGGTGTTTACCTGGATATACAGGTAGGGTGTGTACCTGGATATACAGGTAGTGATCTAGGGTGTTTACCTGGATATACAGGTAGTGATCTAGGGTGTGTACCTGGATATACAGGTAGGGTGGGTACCTGGATATACAGGTAGTGTGATCTAGGGTGTGTACCTGGATATACAGGTAGTGTTCTAGGGTGTGTACCTGGATATACAGGTAGTGATCTAGGGTGTGTACCTGGATATACAGGTAGTGTTCTAGGGTGTGTACCTGGATATAAAGGTAGTGATCTAGGGTGTGTACCTGGATATACAAGTAGTGTGATCTAGGGTGTGTACCTGGATATACAGGTAGGGTGTGTACCTGGATATACAGGTAGTGATCTAGGGTGTGTACCTGGATATACAGGTAGTGATCTAGGGTGTTTACCTGGATATACAGGTAGGGTGTGTACCTGGATATACAGGTAGTGATCTAGGGTGTTTACCTGGATATACAGGTAGTGAGCAATGAGCTGGTTTCTCCCTGAGTCTGTGCTGTCTGACATCTCTGCAGGTTCACTCTTACAGGGCTCTTCCTGTATCATCATGATGGAAGAGAGAAACAGTGATGAACAAGACCACAGGCACTAGACAAGCCAGTCTGCTGTGTAAGAACACTGACCTGAGATAGACTGTCCTCACTCTGGTCACCGTTGTCAAAGATAATGTCGCTCTCCGAGTCACTGTTCGATGGGCTGGAGATGAAGTGAAGCGAAAGAGACATGTTGTAATGGAATAATGACCTGCTTCACTATAGGACAGTATACAGGGTGTATTCTGTGGAAACTATCAGGTGTACTTGCTGTAGTTACAGCCTGGGAACACAGAATATGTTGAATAAAATATTTTTGTCAACCTTTCAAAAACTTTTTTTTCCAAAACTTTTAGGTAACAATAATTTTTCTCAAACCTTTCAAAACTTTCTGGGTGAAAACTTTTTTACAACCATTCTGTCAACCTTTAAAAGTTCTGGTGTGTCCTTTGTAAGAAAAAAACTATTTACTGAATCTTATAAATAATCCAGATCTGAAGTAAGCACACTTCAAGCATTAAGGCACCATGCAGACATGATCGTGACGGAAACTCACAGAAAGGAGGCGCCACCAAACACATCTTCATCATCTTCATCATCGTCGTCACTGGGAGGGTGCCCGCTACACCTCGCACTGGACGACTTCTCGGTGGACCACTCCACAGAGCTAGCCAGAGCAGATGGAGCCTGAGCCTCCACGTCATCATGGAGACCTAGCTGGCTGAGCCCCAGCGAGGGGCCTCGTCTCTGGGGAAGCTTGGGGGCGGCGCTGGGGGGCTCCGAGCTGTCGGAGCTCAGCACCAAGGAACAGGGGGTCTCATGCCGTTCGATCCAGGCGTTGTAGTAGCGGACGATGTTCTCGTGGTTGAGACGTGACAGCAGGGTCACCTCTCCCTTGATGCGACGGAACTGACGGCTGGTCGGGTTCACCTGGATCCTCTTTACAGCGTAGTAGCAGCCGTCCAGCTTGTTCTGTACCTGGACAGGTATGCACATACACACACACACACACACACACACACACACATCAGAGGTCATCAGGACATCGCTATGTGAACACACACACACACGAGGTCAACAGGACATCGCTATGTGAACACACACACACACAAGGTCAACAGGACATCGCTATGTGAACACACACGCACACACGAGGTCAACAGGACATCGCTATGTGAACACATACACACACACACACACACACACACACACACACACAAGGTCAACAGGACATCGCTATGTGAACACACACACACACACACGAGGTCAACAGGACATCTCTATGTGAACACACACACACACACACACACGAGGTCAACAGGACATCGCTGCATGACAAACAGCTGGAAGCATCTCCCATTTCAGAATGAATCCATACTGTTAGTCATGCAAGAAGATGAAACCTTAATATGGATTCAAACTTCTCAGCTATTCTGGCTAAAACTTCTAGATGGTTCTACCTTTATACAGACTGTGTTCTAGAAGGTTCTGTATGTTAGGAAGGTTCTACAGGGTTCACCTTGATCACAGCTCCAAAGGCTCCTTTTCCCAGGAGCTGCAGTTCCTCAAACTCGTTGTAGTATCGTGAGAACTGCCTCTGGACACCAGCGCTGAAGGGGGCGTTTAGGATGTGGCTGTAGGGCAGCACAGAAGACACCAGGTCCTCAGCAGGATCTGGGAGCAGGATCACAACACTATGGGTTCTACACCATGTACAGTGTGTGTGTGTGTCGTGTGTGTGTGTCGTGTGTGAGAGAGAGGGGTGTGTGTGAGGGGTGTGTCTGTGTGTGTGTCGTGTGTGGGTGTGTGTGTGTGTGAGGGGTGTGTGTGTGAGGGGTGTGTGTGTGTGTGTTGTGTGTGTGTGTGTGTATCGTGTGTGTGTTAGGGGTGTGTGTGTGTGTGTGTGTGAATGGTGTGTTCTTACCCTCTGGGCTGGCTTCCGGCGTGTGGGACGGGGTCTTGGGAGGGGGGGCGCTGATGAAGGGGTGGTCCAGTAGCTGCTGAGTGTTCCAGCGGTCAGCATCGTTCAGGCACACACACCTACAGAAACACACACGCACACGCACGCACACACACACACACACAGTGGAAACATCCAGTCTGTCAGTGTCATCACAGCATCATGGTACTGGAACACTCCTCAATGAACGGTGAAATAAATTAGAAACAAATTTCTAATGAATCAATGTATAAAACAGGTTTTATTGGTATTCATCTCCCTGGATAGCTGTGTACGATCTGTGACCAGGCATGGCAACCTTAAGCAGTCATGGAAGCTGTGTGGTTGTCTGGTTTTGCTGATTCCCCACCTGTTGAGGAAGTCCTGGAAGTCAGAGGGCAGAGAGGCAGGCAGGGAGGGAGGGTACTCCTTCACCTCCCTCCCCTGGGCCAGAGCCAGCAGCATCAGCCCCAGACTCCACACGTCTCCCTTCTTCCCCGTCTTGGATGGCAGCGTGTCCTCGCAGAAGCGGACATGAGCCTGTTCAAACATGTCCTCCCTGCAGATGTCAGCCAGCCTCCTGGACAGGCTGTAGTCCGTCAGCCGGACATTCCCCCGAGAGTCCAGTAGCACGCTGGACGGGCCCAGAGCCTTGTGGACCACCGAGTTGGTGTGGAGGTAGTCGAGGGCAGCGAGGATCTGGGCTGTGTGCTGGCGGAGCTGGGCTGGTGGGATGGGGGTCTGACTGGCCAAGCTCTCGCCCAGGCTGGTCCCCCCAATGTGCTCCAGGAGCAGGTCCACAACCAGGCAATCGTCCCTCTCCCTGGAGCTGAGGGCCAGGTAGTGGACCAGGTGGGGGTGTTGCAGCCTCAGGAGGGAGTTTAGCTCACTCTCTGCTCCGTGGATCTAAAGGAACACAACATTCCAAGGCTCACGGAGGAAGAGTGTTCTAGAAGGTTCGTTCAAGGAGTCACAGAAGAACATTCCAAACAGAGACTCATTGATCAACGTCATACTTTACCTGTTTTTTACAGTTCTCGATTTTGCTCTTTTCTTGACTGGTTAAGAACTTGCCAATATTCTTATTCCAGCGTAGAATCCACTCGTACACCACAACAAAATCACCTGAGTTGGCCTCAAAGCCATAGTACACCTGCCGTCCCAGTCTCTGACTCTCTCCTGCAACACACAGACAGACTCAGTGTGACCCAGGGGCACAGCAGAGCCCTAACAGGAAGTGCATCACACACAGACAGACAGACAGACACACAGACAGACACACAGACACACAGACAGACAGACAGACAGACAGACAGACAGACGCAGTGTGACCCAGGGGCACAGCAGAGCCCTAACAGGAAGTGCATCACACACAGACAGACAGACAGACAGACAGACAGACAGACAGACAGACAGACAGACGCAGTGTGACCCAGGGGCACAGCAGAGCCAGCCTTGACAGGTTCCACAGACAGGCTTGTGTTACCCAGACTCTTCCCCCGGTGCACTGCCAGCTCTCCCTGGATGCTGCTGCTGAAACACAGCACTTCCTGTGGACGGTGGCTGTCCTCACTGCAGGTGTCCCGTCTGCATCACAACAACAACAACAACAACAACAACAACAACATCACTACATGGGGGGGTCAGGTCACACAAAACAGAATGTATGTGCAGCCTATTTGAAAAGCCAAGACACGCTGACACAGAAACAACAATCCACAGGGGTGGAGGACTGGGGTTAGGTGTGGCGGGGTGGGGTTAGGCGTGGTTGTGTATGAAGTGGTGGGGTTCGGTGTGGTTGTGTATGAAGGGGTGGGGTTAGGTGTGGTTGTGTACGGTGAGGTGTGGTTAGCGGCGGTGTGTACCGCTGTCGTGTGTTGGAGTTTGTGCGTTTGCGGTTGCAGGCTGCTCTCTTGGGATCAGGCAGCTCAGAAGAGGGACCAGGAGATGAAGCCAGAACGCTGACACCAGGAGATGAAGCCAGAACGCTGACATCAGCAGGGGGCTGCTCCAAGCTCTCCAGCCGCTCCTACACACACATGCACACACACACACACACACCACGCACACACACACACACACACACACACACACACACGCACACACCACACGCGCACCACACACACACCCACCACGCACACACACACACACACGCACACACGCACGCACATACACCCACCACGCACACACACACACACACACACACACATGTTTACCTGCTCCAAACACCCTTGCAGAATCAGGACAGGATGTCTATGGAACCTGCTGTTCGTGCTACTAAAGGTGGATAACTCACCAGTTTGGCCATTTCTTTCCTCTTCTTTTCCTCTCGTTTTTCCTCCTCTCGTCTTTGGATTTCAGCCATGATCTCTTTCTCCTTAACAGAAAACAGGGTTTGAGGTATTGTGGGTCACAGTAGGACACAGTAGGCTGTGTGCGTGTGTGTGTGTGTGTGTGTATGTGTGTGTGCAGACCATCTGCTCCTCCTGTTTACGACGCTGGGCTAGTCTCTGCTGCTGTTCCTGAGCCAGTCTCTCCTGCTGCATGCGCTGGTTCTTCAGCATCTCCTCGTGGAAGGAGCTGGATGGAGGCCTGTTGTGCTCGCTCAGGAAGCCCTGCACGTGACCTGCCAGCTCGTACATCATCACCTGGGGGAGGGAGGAAGGAATCTCACGTATAACAGTCCTCTGTTCTTGATACAGACGTCTGACTTCCTGCTGTAAGGTTATCTAACTTCCTCCCACTCTGGGATGCTAAACAGCTTGTAAACTGTCTCTACGTCAGAGGACACCTAGCGATGCTACGGAGGAGGCCGTTTCTCTGCATGTGCTGACCTCACCACACCGTTCAGAAGCCATCTTATTCAGCTCAGCTTGGAGGCTCTGGAGGTTGTCGTTGGAGAGACCTTTCGCATTCTTCAATTCCAACTGCGGAGGCCTGTGGAATACAGCAGGGATGTGTTATTCTCCACGGTGCTGAGCAACAGATGTAGATCTTTAGATAACAGGCTGGTGACTGAGTAGGTACCATATGGAGACAAGAAGAATACTATAATGCCCAATAATATCCACAGATATGCTGCTGGCCGTTTATAAGGGTTAAGACACTCACACATCCGGGTAATTTGGTGGGCATTTGACCTGCAAATCCACAGTCGCGTAACATTCTTTCACGTTGCTTAGCCCGTTTGGTCTCAAACACAAGTATACCTCTGGTGGTCTTTTAACCTGTATCAAAAGGAATAACTTTAGCTTCCGGTTGAAATGCAAACATTGTCATTGCATGGCTACAATAGCTTGCCACCTCAGCACGAGAAAAAGACGTTCTACAAAGTTTTACAAGTTTCCACAAGGTCGCTATCACTTCCTGGAAGAACCAACCGGACGTGCTACCTTCCACGGGTGTTTATTCCGCAGATCCTTAAAATCATCTTCGAAAATGGATGCAAGCGCTTCCAGCTCGTTTTCCTGTTGGACAGAATAGTCGTCGATATAATCTGTATGAGTCTGGTCACGGTTCATTTCTACAAACCCTACATGGCACTCGTGGCCAAAGCACACACCCCTTTCAAAATACCGACGAGTGTTTACGATCCAACTTTTTGTTACAATATATGACGTATTTTACTTTGTAACATTTCCGTAGATATCCGCAGATATATCGCGCGGTAAAGTTGTGCATTTGATACAAACTAGAATATTAGCAATACTTTATGGTCCACGCAGTCACAACAATGCGTAAAACTGACGCATGGTCGGCGTCACGCCGTCGCGCTATAGACGTCATTACGTCGTTTAAAAAAGGAACATCTGTAGGCGGGAGTAATATAAATTCTTACACATTGTAGGTTCCTTATTTGACTGAAAATGTAAATATGTAACAATTGTAAACGATTATTGTACAACTATTACCTAAACTGCAGATAACTAATCCCTTTATTGCTCAACATGATTAAATCTATTTAAATTATATTCTCTTTGAGAGAAGTGTATTATCACATCAACAGTTTTCTGAGTTTATGAGAAAACGATGTATTGATGGGTATCCAGTACCATACACTACCGAAAGAAAATTAAATCTATGTGATGCTACATCTAAATATGTCGCTGATTTTATAGGTTTACTTATCGCATTTAAGAAATGGACGCAACACATACGTGAATCTGACTTGTAAAATGCCTTGGTTGGTACTTTGACATGATTGGACTGTAATGGATTCCACAGCCTTCTCATCCAGCACCTATCTGTGGAGATAGAGAGAAAAACATCTATATATAGGCAGAGGCAGGCTGAGAGGAAGGGTCTGTCCTTGGGACCTGATCTAGCCTATCACACACCACTGATAACTACTGTGCCCTGACTGGCTTGTACATACACATCTCTTCAGACTATCACACCTCACGTATATATGTATCTTAGTAAACCATGTTCATGTTAACGAGATCAGACTACATGCAAGATAACCTGGAGAGAGACATCGATTGGTCTGTGAGGAATCAAACTTAATGAGTTTGATGAGAGAACGAATGCATTTCCACTTAAGGAACACTGAGAAAAGTATGAAGCCAATCATGGTACTCCATTTGCAAGCTGAATGCCACAAAACATCTCTGGATGCCCATTCACACCACCTGTTACTCACCATGACCCTAAAAGGAGACAGCTGGGCCAATCAGGGCTGAGCTGTGCAATCCCTGAGCCAATCAGACAGCTGGCTGAGAGAGAGAGGACATGACTGGCATGGCCCTCAGCTGTCCCTGGTTTAGAGGCTCAGCTCACATACCACCAGCCCAGTGACATATACAGTGTCCTGGTGTCTGAAGCCCAGGGTGGGTATCTGCTACACAACCAGAGGACGTTCACTGTTACCCCTTGTCTGTGCCTCACGCAGGGGCTACGACTGACACCTACCTGACTAGACACTGGATGGAATATTCCTCCATCCTATGTGTGTGATTGACCACCCCTTGCACTCAACAACAAGCTGTTGTATCTGAGAATCCAAGTTCTCTGATGTTTTAAATCTGACACAATACCTTATTACTATTTATGTTTATAGTGACTGATACTCTTCTGAGTGACATGGGGATGTTTCTAAAGGAATTCCAGTTTTTCTACAGATGTTTGAGAAAGTATATACATTTTTGTTAAAAAGTCAAGAATATAACTTGTCATGCTCAGTAGTGCATCAACATCTGTAATCCCCCCTCCCCCTCCCCCTGTCTCTCTCTCCCGTCCTTCAAATGAACCGCTCAGTTTGGCATTTACCAGTATTCCCATTTTGGGTTACCTCCAGCCTGCTCAGATGAATGTGCCATGTTCTTGGTGGTTGTTGTTTTTTTGTGCGAGCGGTTCTTATTTGGACTTGGTTGAACCCATAGCCCCTCCCCCAGACCAGGGAGCCAGCTCTTATTTAAGGGCTCCTCTCACTGTGGGCCTCTGTCCCAGTGGAAGCATCTATCTAGTCACACAGCTTGGTGAGTCCTTTTCATAGCCTGCTTCTTCAGGATTTCTGCGATTGTATGTTGGTTTGCGTTTGTCCATTTTTAAATTGTTCTTTTAAAAATGTCTTCATCTAGCAAAGATGGTTACTGAAACTGGACCATGTTGTTTTAAAATGGACTAAAATACAGGGATTAATACTGTAAATGCACACTTTAGTATTTAACTGTAAACTATAATACAAAAAGAGAGTTCAAACTGTTAAAGTTAAAATTATAGACGAATAGAGTTTAGTTATTTGTTGTTGTTGTTGTTTATTGCACAGCAACAGGATAAACATCTTTTGAGACAGATTTGAAGGATGGAAGAAATCTGTAAACACCTCAAATGCATTACAATTAACTGCATATTGTTCATTGCTTGAAGATATTCAATCATATCCAGATCATTAGGACTATACTGAAGTCTGTTGAATGGAGGAAGCCATTACAGTTGTAGTGGGCAGGGAGCCAGGCGGGGACCTGAGGTGCCAAAATGTCCCCAGAGCTGGTCTCTGCTTCCTGGCTTCTCCAGACCTGAGGCAGCGTCAGACAGAGACTCACAGCCCCCCCCCCCCCCCCTGCAGAGGCCCCTGCACAGGCCCCTGACAGAGCCCCGGGCACAGGCCCTGTGAGGCCCTTGCTTTGCCGTGTTTGGGAGCAGAGGGAGTTAGGAGCTTAAAATAGCCGGAGGATCTTTCCTCCTGATGCTGGCATGCCCCTCTTTGGCACTGCCACAGCCACCTCTGAATGTCCCAAGAACGCTTCTGAACACGGAGATACAGTATCAGCGCATGAAGCTGGGACCAAAATAAAGTCACAGCCCAGTTTCAGGAGCAGTGTGCTCGTACTGTAAGGGCTCTTTAAGATACACACTAGGGATGTGTGCTGTTGGTGGCATTTACCAAACAGCTGATAGAGAAAATATTAACTTTAAGAGAAGACAATATCACATGTCCTCAGAAGCTAAGATTTTGGTTCTTGTCATTCCAATAGGGTTAACTTATCTGGTTTTGTTCAGTTATGGATGGCACTTCTGTTATGTGGTCTACGGCAGCAATGGTTTAGACAGCTGCACCCTTCTCACTCACTCCCCCTCCCTTTCTCCCTCCCTTTCTCCCTCCCTTTCTCCCTTTCTCCCTCTCCCTCCCTTTCTCCCTCTCCCTCTCCCTTTCTTCTTCTCCCTCCCATTCTCCCTTTCTCCCTTTCTCCCTCCCTCCCCCCCTCCCTTTCTCCCTCCCCCCTACCTTTCTCCCTCCCTCCCTTTCTCCCTCCCCCCTACCTTTCTCCCTCCCTCCCTCCCTCATCATCGACAGACCACCAGTGAAGCCCAGTCATGTGCGACGACGACGAAACTACCGCCCTTGTGTGCGACAACGGCTCAGGCTTGGTCAAGGCTGGCTTTGCTGGAGATGACGCGCCCCGTGCTGTGTTCCCCTCCATCGTGGGAAGACCCCGCCATCAGGTACCCTCTCCTGGGGAACACCACACACCCATCATCCTAGGGAACATCACACCACACACCCATCATCACACCACACACCCAACATCACACCACACACGTCTGACAGCTGCTCTGTGATTGGATCGTGTGTGGGTTGTGACGATGTTGTGATTGGACCGCGTGTGGGTTGTGACAGAGCTGTGATTGGATCGTGTGTGGGTTGTGACAGAGCTGTTATTGGATCGTGTGTGGGTTGTGACAGAGCTGTGATTGGATCGTGTGTGGGTTGTGACAGAGTTGTGATTGGACCATGTGTTCCCTGCATTGCTGAGCTCCATCTTGCCTCCCCCAGGGTGTGATGGTGGGTATGGGCCAGAAGGACAGCTACGTGGGAGACGAGGCCCAGAGCAAGAGGGGTATCCTGACCCTGAAGTACCCCATCGAGCATGGCATCATCACCAACTGGGACGACATGGAGAAGGTGGGTCTCCACTGTCACATGACCCAGGAGGATTCTACTGTCACATGACACAGGAGAATTCTACTGTCACATGACACAGGAGCATTCTACTGTCACACCTCCATCCTTACCCTGTCATCATGGCTGGGATCGTGTGTTCCTGTTCTGATGTGTTTCCTCCCCTGGTCAGATCTGGCATCACACCTTCTACAACGAGCTCCGTGTGGCTCCTGAGGAGCACCCCACCCTGCTCACAGAGGCCCCCCTCAACCCCAAGGCCAACAGGGAGAAGATGACTCAGGTACACACCACTATGGTCACTTCAAACCTTGCTTGTTGATGAAGCTGCTGGACTCTGTGAGAGATGACCCGCTGATGTTTCTGCCTCCTTCAGATCATGTTTGAGACCTTCAACGTGCCCGCCATGTATGTGGCTATCCAGGCTGTGCTGTCCCTGTACGCGTCCGGTCGTACCACCGGTGAGATGCTTACCTCTCAGGATCGCTCTTTAGCTACAGCAAGAATTATTTATGAAGTCATTAGGCAACGGACCCAGAATAGCTTGATGCCTTTATGTGTAATACTAGTGTTGACAGTTTGGCTGTCAGACAAGCCATATGAATCTCGCTCTCGTTGTCGAGGATGAGTGTTAATCCCTCTTTGGCAGCGTGCGTGATGAGTCAAGCTCCATTGATGTCAGCACCATTGTTCTTTTACGATCTGACAAATATCAGAGAGGATTTCCACAATAGCAGCTGGTCCTGGTCCTCTAGCAGGGGAGGAGCATGTCTGACCCAGTCCTTGCCTGCCCCCTGCAGGTATTGTGCTGGACTCCGGTGATGGTGTGACTCACAACGTCCCCATCTACGAGGGTTACGCTCTGCCCCACGCCATCATGCGTCTGGATCTGGCCGGTCGCGACCTGACTGACTACCTGATGAAGATCCTGACTGAGCGTGGATACTCATTTGTCACAACCGGTGAGGACTTCTAACAAGGATATCAGTGTTCAAATGTCCCTGCTGTGTGTGTGTGTGTGTGTGTAACTCCCTCTCCTCCCTCTCCTCACCACCTAAACCTCTCCCCCCAGCCGAGCGTGAGATCGTGCGTGACATCAAGGAGAAGCTGTGCTACGTGGCTCTGGACTTTGAGAATGAGATGGCCACCGCTGCCTCCTCCTCCTCCCTGGAGAAGAGCTACGAGCTTCCCGACGGTCAGGTCATCACCATCGGCAACGAGCGTTTCCGTTGCCCCGAGACCCTCTTCCAGCCTTCCTTCATCGGTGAGTCTCACCTTCTGGCTTCCTGTCAGAGTTCAGGATTCCTCTGTGGCGTGTCAGTGTTTACCTGCCAGGTGTGTTGCTCCATAGCGTCAGTTCTGAGCTGCTGTGATGTTGCTCTCCAGGTATGGAGTCTGCTGGCATTCATGAGACTGCCTACAACAGCATCATGAAGTGTGACATCGACATCCGTAAGGATCTGTACGCCAACAACGTGCTGTCTGGTGGTACCACCATGTACCCTGGTATCGCTGACCGCATGCAGAAGGAGATCACTGCCCTGGCTCCCTCCACCATGAAGATCAAGGTGAGTTTACACCACTCGGTTCACCTGACTGACATCTCACTTGCCACGCAGGCTAACCCTGCACTGGCCTGATGTATTGGCCGTACTGACGTGAGTCTGTTTGCAGATCATCGCTCCCCCTGAGAGGAAGTACTCTGTCTGGATCGGAGGCTCCATCCTGGCCTCTCTGTCCACCTTCCAGCAGATGTGGATCAGCAAGCAGGAGTACGACGAGGCAGGCCCCTCCATCGTCCACAGGAAGTGCTTCTAAACATCTCACCCACACCACATTTCTACTGCTTACTTTACTGTATATACATGTACTGTTGTAATAAAAAGAAATCCTTGTGACAGTAATTTTGTGATGTATTATTATTTTTTGTTAAGAGTGGTGTTTAGAAGTAAACATGCTTCTAAACAATATATGTTGACTTTAAGGCCATTACAACTTTTTGACAAGCAGCATTGACTAGAATAACTGTTCCTATTCAAAAAAATAAGTTAATATAAGTCAATGTTGTCGCCATATGTCTTGGTCTGGTATATATACCAGTGACCGTTTTGAACATCCATCAAACTAGTTTAATGTGTCGAGTGGCCAATCGGGATGTAGTGGTGCATCCAGACGTCAGGGGGCGGTAGAGAGCACTTTCTCTGCGGTGGATAATTTGAATGTTGTCCAGCCAATCACAGCGCAGCATGCGTCAGCGCTGCCGTTTGAAAGAGGAGCGGAAATATGAAGCGTAGATCAGAAGTAGAGACACGCAGTTAGCCTGTTAGCAGCCTAGCAAGTTAGGGTTATTTTAGAAGATATGTTTACGAAAGGCTTTGGTATGTAAGTTGGTAGGAAAGAGCAGACGGTTGTGATAATGGTTGGTATCAATGTTGGTTTTCAGTAGAAAGAGATTAGCGAAAAGAAAAAAGTTTTGATGACGGGGGGCACCGTATAGTTCAAATCTCCAGCTAACGTCAGACAGACTGGTGTTTGGGGTACAGGAAGGCTTTAGGACAGACTAGGTAGTTTGCTAATGCACGGTTTAAAGTCACTGAAAAGTGAAAATGAAGGTTATGGAAAGAAATGTATTGCGCCTGGCTGCGGTTCAACATCTTCGGACGGCGTTTGGGATTAAAACAAAAAATTGGAATAAAATGAAAGCAAGCGGCTGCAAATTGACAGCTAACGATGGCTACACGGTAAGTGTTCATACGTGTCAACCTTCATGGATTTCATTGTTTCTGTCTCGCTATTCTACTTTATTAAGAATAGTCTGTTTTGAAACAGGAGAATAATACGATCCAGACACCAGCTGTTGAACTGAACGGTGTGAATGGCCCATTGTTTAGGACTTGTTTGTGAACGATCAACTCATTTACATAGAGCCGTCACACTTTTAAATCCCAATTGTTACCAAGAAAGTGTTACCCGTTGTTAGTGTACAGTAGTAATCCCAGTTTGTTTCAACAATTTCACTGTTGTTGATTTGAGATCGCAGTAGCTCAACTATATTTTAAACTTTAGATGCCCTGGATTAAGTCAAACATTGCAAACATAATGAAAATGCGTTATTAGACCATTAAACCTTTGCTACTAAGCAATTGAGTCTTTTTCAACTATTGCCACGGCCTGATTCAGAAGCAGTAGTTATCTTAACTACAGGTAATTACATTTAACTTGAGCTAGACAGTAAACAATGGAAATGACTTTACAACTGCCAAGGGGAAGACGGAGTTCTTTATAAACTAAAACACACGGTTAGTCATCAAGGATGTTGTTTTTCAAATACACGGTGAATGTTCCCTCTAAAACAGGAATGTTTTGACCTTTTTAAGATCAGGTGAGAAACGGTTGAAATGGAATGCAGAACCGTCACAAGACGGTTTGAGGGCAAATCCGTCTGCTATGGGGGGAGGGGGTGGGGGGTCGTGTGCAGACAAGAATACCCTGAAACCATGTTCAGAAATGTGATTGAGTTGCTTCATAATTACATTGTGAAGTAGTGACTAGTTGAGAAAAATGTATTTATCCTGCACGCCATTTCTCTTCAAACAAACCTTGAATGAAATCTGTTGTAATGTTTGTGTTCTGCTCAGGGGAAGGTGTTTGGAGTTCCTCTAGAGAGACTGTCTCAGAGTGCAGTGGTATACGGAGATGTTCCCAGCTTCCTGGTAGAGGCCTGTTCCATGCTCCAGGACCACATCCACACAGAGGGGCTGTTTAGAAAATCAGGCTCCATTGTTCGTCTGAAAGCCTTGCGTGTGAGTGATGCCTGAGGTTGACCTTGCCGTCAATAGGGGGGGACCTTGACTGTGGGAACTGGCTAACACATGGCTGCATTGTCTCCCCAGGCAAAGCTGGACCAGGGTGAGGCGTGTCTCTCCACCGCTCTGCCTTGCGACGTGGCCGGTCTGGTCAAGCAGTTCTTCCGGGAGCTTCCAGAGCCGGTCCTGCCTGCAGAACTGCAGGAAGCTTTCCTCAGGGCCCAGCAGCTGTCCAGCGCTGAGGATCGGACCTCTGCCACGCTGCTGCTGTCCTGCGTGCTCCCACACACCAACCTCAGCCTGCTCAGATACTTTTTCAGCTTCCTCTATGATGTTTCTCAGAGGTACTTTCTCCCCTTTTCCTCTTTACTGACTCTGCTTCTCCTCCGAGAAGGAGAGTCTAAGGACAGGGGATGTTCTGGGATGTTTGTCCATTTGCTGAAGTCACTTGGACATTGTTTATTGTTTACCTTGCTTTGCTGTTTATATATATACATGTGTTCTATGTTTGCACTTCCCTGCCACAGTCAATTATGTGCTTGTGTATCTTTTATGGCGAATAAAAACCGATTCTGATTCTAATGGAACCATCGCTTCCACCTGCTAGTTTAGCTGAGCTAGATTCTTATTTTCCGTGTTGATCGTTTGTCTCCAGAAGTGCAACGAACAAGATGGACGTCAGCAACCTGTCTGTGATTGTGGCGCCCAGCCTGCTGCACACAGGAGACGGAGCAGAGAAGATGAACGCCAACACAGAGAGGCGTCTTCGGCTACAGGTGGCTGTGATCCACTGCCTCATAGAGAACGCTCAGGACGTTGGTACGAACATCACCTCACTCTGCATCGTGATGAGCTGAGAAATAACCTTTAACTGATTTAGTAAAGAACGTCATGTCTGCCTTTGTTGGTGTACTTGATTCTAGAGTGCTTATGGAAGATTGTTAGAGCTGTAATTTAGCAGATCTAAAGGTCAACACAATTTTCATTGTGTAATTTAGCAACATTTCAAAGAGCAAGTAGTGACACGTGTGTGTGTGTGGGGTGTGTAAAAGGCGTGGTTCCAGGGTTTCTGGTGGAGAAGGTTCCGGCCATGCTGGGCAGCGAGCTTCAGTCCCCTTCCCTGGAGGAAGCCGAGGAGCTGGTCTCTCCAGGGATGAAGAGGAGACGCAGACGAAGCTTAGGAGGTGAGACCGTCCTACTGAGCTCATGGAGGAGAGGTGACTCTTGTTGGCTGTAGAGTGGGCATGTAGTGACGTCTGTTGGCCTCAAGGGGGCAGGCCTAGCAGAGCTGAACGTGAATGTTGTGGTTTGCTCTCGTGTTACAGATATGGTCAGTGGAGCTCTGAATAAGTTCAAAACTAATAGAACTCCTACTCCCAGCCCGCTCTCAGACAGGTGTGGTAGGTATCCAGGTTAGGTACCGTCTGGTACAGCAGAAAGTCTACCTAGATCGTTCATTTATCAAGCTTATCGATCAGCTGCGTGACTTTCACAGAGAAATGCAACCCAACTTTTAATCTCTCTCTCTGATTGGCTTCATGTGCTTGTAGATTGTTGCTGTACAGATGTTTCCTCTGATTGTTTGAATGCTGCCTGTGATGCCTCTGGTTGTTTGAATGGTGCCTGTGATGCCTCTGGTTTGAATGGTGCCTGTGATGCCTCTGGTTGTTTGAATGGTGCCTGTGATGCCTCTGGTTGTTTGAATGGTGCCTGTGATGCCTCTGGTTGTTTGAATGGTGCCTGTGATGCATCATAGGAGACTGCTCTTCTGCCTGTGATTCTTGTCATTGTCTTTCTCCATAATTACAAATCCTGTGAATCCATGCTCGTGACTTTAATGACTTTGGTTCTGAATGATTTTCCAATGAGGTTCTGGGAATCCTGCCTAATCTCTCTGATCCTAAATCCACTGTCCCCAGTCTTCTCCTCTGCTACCCCTGTGATCATGACACCAAACACCAAACGAAAGCTCCCGCTGGAGTCTGGCCACAGCTACGGTTTCTCCAACAAGAAACGGAGATCCATCAAGAAGAGTCTGGGTATAGAGTTACTGCCCAGCTCTCTGTTCGGGGGCGTGTCCACGCCTGCTGCAGGTAGAGCTGGCTTGGCCTGGTCTGGAGCAGGGCGCTATCACTGCCTCCATATTTTGCTGTGGTTCATTTCTCAGATGTTTTCTCTCGTTCCTGTTTTCATCGTCCAGATCCCAGCAGATCCATGAGTGCTTCCCAGAATCCTCTGGCATCAGCTGGGCCAGCCAATCGGCAGGCAGCTAGCTCTGGGCAGAGGAGGAGCAGGAGGCTGAGTAACAGACATGCTGTTAGCCGGTACGTAGCGCCACCTCTGTCAGACCCCAACACACCGGCCCTGCCCCCTCTCTCTCTCCTGCCCCGTCTCTGCCCTTGCCCCCTCCTTCCTTGCTCTGCTCCAGCACTTGCTTACTCACCAGTTGTGTGTGTTTGTCTTCCAGAGTGGAGTCCGGGAAAGCTGGCTGCTTTTCTCCCAAAGTCACCAAGAAAGAGGCAGTCCGCAAGTCCCTCCGTCTACGCTTTAGTTTGGGGCGAAGCAGCAGAGAGACTGTAAGTGCAGATAGCCGCTGAGCTAACCTGGGTTAGCTTCCTGAGCTCACCTGGGTTAGCTTCCTGGGCTAGCTTCCTGAGCTCACCTGGGCTAGCTTCCTGAGCTCACCTGGGCTAGCTTCCTGGGCTAGCTTCCTGGGCTAGCTTCCTGGGCTAGCTTCCTGGGCTCACCTGGGTGAGCTTCCTGGGCTCACCTGGGCTAGCATCTTGAGCAGAATACAGGTCACTACAGCCTAGCCAGGCTTTAACCATATTAATCAGAAGGAGTTGTTGAAATGCAATTCTGTGGTACGAGGTCACACAAGCACTTTGGTTACGGTGCTGTTATCTAATCTTACAAGTTTGTCTTACTATCATTTGCATGGTTGTTTTTAACCTTCGGCCTATTTGTAAAGTTGTTGGCAAATAGAGCACTTTATATAGAGGTGTACTGATGGTTCACCTGAGTTTAGGACATCTTGGTATCTAATTCCTTATTTTCTGTGTTGTACAAGTTAGAACTATCAATTAATCCTATTCGTTAAGATTTAATATAACTTGTCAAATGTAAAATATTTAACCAAATATATTTGCCCAAACTAGCCCATTTTTTGGGTACTTAGTTTGAAATATGTTACTGAAGTGGGTTGTTTGTGTTTTGGCTATTTAATAAATCTCATACTGAGCAAAGACATGAGTCAATCAAATTTCTTCTGAGTTACTAACTTAATAACACTCTGAAGAATATTTACCATTGAACTCATTCAGTTCAGTCTCATTTGATTAACCAAAAATTAAATTAAGATTATAACACTCATGTAATGTCAAGTCTGAAGTGTAAGACTTACCCCTAATACACATGTAACACGTAGAAGCCTTGGTCTTAGTATCATGTCATGCTGCCACAGGGATCAGAGGGGGTTGGCTGGAGACTGGCCACACAGGAGAACACCAGCAGCATCCGGCCCAGAGACCCAGGGCCCAGACGCCCAGTCCTCAGCTCCAGCGTGCCCAGGGACAGCACTTCCTCCCGGGGTGAGTACCTCAGGAGACTGGGCCCCCAGTCCTGTCTGTTGAGCTGTGTCTGTTCCTGTGTGTAAGCTGTTGATGTCTGTGTTCTTCAGGCTCCAGGTTCATCAGTAAGTCAGAGGACAACCTCCTGACCCCCCAGTGTGACGGCAGCTCCCAGCAGATTTGGAGTGGAGACACCCCGGATGGGGTGGGCTTCAGCTCCTTCAGCGACACCCCCATGAACGCCTGTTTGAAGAGCAGTTACTACTCCTCAGAGCCAGCCATCGTCACCTCCAAACCCCCTGTCATTCTCATCTCTAAGCCCCCTACTGTAGCTGGCCGGCCCCCAGAGATGAGCTGTTCCTCCAGGGTTGAGAGCCCAGCGCAGCAGGGCTCCTTCTGCGAGGCCCAGGTACCAACTGGCCCCACTCTGCTCAAGATCAGGGCTTTCTCTGTGTCCGGGAGTGACCTGCAGGGTGTCTTACCAGACCACAGCACCCCTGCTGGACAAACCAAGCCACAGCCACCCAAGCCCAGCCCATCTCCAGGGCTAATGCCACCTCCTCTTCAGCCCTACACACCCAGAGTCCTCATCCTGAAGAAGGATCTCTCAGCTTACCCTACACCTCAGAGAGCCCTGGCTGAAGACCAGAACATCACCTTTGGTCAGATAGAGATGGTCCCCTTGTCTCCCCTGCACATAGACAGCGCTCTGTTTGAAACTATGGTGGGAGCCAGTCCTGTAGAGCAGCCAGGTGATAGTCCCCTGGCCAAGGTGGGGGTTGGGAACTGTGAGGAAGAGGAGTCTGAAGAGGAGCAGAACTGCAGCAGGTTAATAGATGCTCTGGACATCCAGAGTCCAGCCCACTTCCAGCTGAGAGCCTCATCTGGGTTCCAGTCCACCCCTTACAGAGTCTCAGGACTGGGTCACCACGACCATAACTCCCCTCTACCCTCCGCCAAAGCTCTGCTGCTTCCTGAGCCTGATGTCGAGGCCCTGCCAGAGGCAGGCAGCCCAAAGCCACAGCAACAGCAGCCTTCTCCAGGCACGCTGGAGACACGCAGACTCCGAGTGGCAGACCACATCCAGCGCTTTAACAAGCTGACCCTGTACTCTCCTCAAGCCCAGGCTGCCATGATCCGCTCCCCGCTCAAGTTCCAGAGGACCCCTGTGCGCCAGTCTGTACGGAGGATCAACTCTCTGCTGGGGGAGCGGGGAGGCCCTGTGGGCAGGGCGGTCAGCCTGGAGGGGGGCCTGTCAGCTGGGCTTCAGCTCCAGCCCTGCCAGGGTCCAGACGTGGGCGTCTGGGTCTCCCAAGACCAGGCGCGCCCCACCAGGACCAAACCCCCAGTCCCACCCAAGAAGCCCAAACTGAGGCCCAGGGCGCTGGGCGATCTCACCAACCAGCTGCCCTCCAGAGCAGATGCTGCCCCTTGCAGGAAGACGGGCGCTGGAGGTCAGGGGTCAATGTTGCAGCAGCTGGAGAAGGAGGAGGCATGCTACAGAGGGTCCCCACGGCAACCGCTGAATAGCAGCAGGCTTCTGTCTGCCACCAAACCGATAGATCTGTAGTAAAAAACAAACCCAACATCCTGATTGCTCGTCCCGTCACTATGCAGGTCCTGCAGACTGACCGGACGACCTGTGAACCCTCCTTCCAATGACTCTTCATGTATCACGGGTTTAATTTATTTTAATTCCTTGTTGCTGTTCTCCTAGAGGCCGTTCCTCCTAGAGGCCGTTCCCCTTAGAGGCCGTTCCCCTTAGAGGCCGTTCCTCTTAGAGGCCGTTCCTCTTAGAGGCCGTTCCTCTTAGAGGCCGTTCCTCTTAGAGGCCGTTCCTCTTAGAGGCCGTTCCCCTTAGAGGCCGTTCCCCTTAGAGGCCGTTCCTCTTAGAGGCCGTTCCTCTTAGAGGCCGTTCCTCCTAGAGGCCGTTCCTCCTAGAGGCCGTTCCTCTTAGAGGCCGTTCCTCTTAGAGGCCGTTCCTCTTAGAGGCCGTTCTCCTAGAGGCTGGGCTGGAGGAATCGCCTTCATCCGTTTGTTTTTATACTTGTGTTGATGTGAGGAGTTTTGCACATTTTGTGACACGTTAGTGTAAAGAGTGAGTGTTGGTAGTTATTAGATTAGAGCCAAACGGTGTGTGGTTGGTGTGTGTCTGGAATGTTTTACATTGATCTTATTTCTATTTTGGTTTTAGGAAGAAGATAAAACTGTTTGCGTTGGGGGATAAAAAAGTACGAAATGTAATTCTGATCAAAGGGTTAGTTTTGGTTATTATGTTATGGTATAAAGATCAAGGCACCTTTTAGTAGGTTTATGAATAAATCTACATTCATACAGTATTCATGTTCCCTTAATGTCCTGCTGTCCATTTGATTTCCAAACCTCCAACAAATGCTTTGCAAGTTGAATGTCCGTTCCAAAACCAATAAATACCACATTTTGTAAACATTTTGGTTCAGTTTTCCTGCGTCAGTCTGACCAACTGGGTGTTCTGAAGATGAGCCAACGCGTGTAGTTGCAGTTTGTGTCCTCAAGGGGGAGTCCTACATTCAGTCTTGTGTCCAACATCCAAGTTCAGCTGTTCCTAGAGCAGCTGCTTGTCGGCCCAGGGTCGTGATCACCTTCCGCTAACAGACCACTGCTGGACTGCTTCTGACACGACTTGACCGGAAGGTCATTTGCTAACGGTCACACAAGGTTGGTCCCTTGGTTGAAATCAACTCAGAAATCTTATATTAAACGAAATTATTTTTAAATGGGTCAACTGGAAATAAAATTGATATGTATCGGATGTAACGGGTTTCTTGTAAACAGACGAATTCAGTGTCCAGTCATTACTAAACCACAGCAGAACTTTGCTAGTACACACCAGAACATATAAACCTGGTACAGGTTCGTTAGTCAGTCTGGAGCGCTTTTTTAGCATTATGTTGACATCACGGTGAATTCTGTAGGCTAGACAGCTACCGCGACCATGTGCCAAACAGATGGGCAGTGGGCCTAAAATAATCCAGGATTTAAAGTACTGAGTGGAAGTAAGCAGGATATACGGTGTTACAGCTAACATGCAAGGTCACTATATCTTTACTTTGCTATTAACCTAAAATAGGGTTAGGTTCAAATACGCGCAGCTAGTTGACAAGTAGACTTTAAAACCTACATTTTTACTATAGTGCAGGCGGCAAATCCTTGTCGTTATAATAGTCTGTATTATGTCATTTAGATATAGCAACCAACAGTTTGACCCCAAAAAACTTTCTTAAATAGTCTGGAGACTAACGCTTGTAACTTTCTTTCCGAGTGTCAATTTTCATAGATTCCATACGGAAGAAAGTTAATTTATATGACTTCTGCCAAGAATGTGCGAGCTTAATGTTTGCCAATTGAAAAAAATGCATTCCTCTTGCACATTGGTATAAACAGATTATAAATAGTTTAGACGATTCACTTTGCAGATTTTGAAATGTAGGATGACGTAAAATGCATCAAATTATGACACCCAAGTGCGGGAAACGGACACAATTCCTTTAAATAATCCCAGACACCAATAAATTCAAATGCTTATTCCAAATAGAGATAAAATATCTTGCATTCTCTTCAAATTGGTCTCAAAACGTCAGTGCCGTCTGGGTCTAAATTAATGTCTTTACAAGTAGCCTGTAATTCCTTAAATGATTCAGTTGATAAACTGAAACGATATGCATTGTTTGTGAGAGAAGTAAGACATTTTGCTTAATTTAAATGACTGTTGGTATACTGTTTATCATGCTGTCCAAAGACTCTAAAACCTGATGCTCTGACAGGTTTTTGACACATTTTAACCCTTAAATTTACTTTTTCGTTTTTGTCAGAATCCTATTTTATTTTGAAGGTTTGATATTTTTCTTTTAATCTTCAACTGTATCTATGCAACAAAATAGACATATCCAGAGAACCGATATTTATAAACGTGGTCTCGCGGGGTTGGTTGAGAGCAAAATTGAAATAATGATTTGTCCAGATTGTCCAAATATGCCTAAACTAATTGTTTGTTTATTTAATAAATGTATTTTGTAATACGACTATTCCAAAACATTTCCAAAATCCCCTCTTTTGTGCATGTGGCCTCTGATCGCTCGTCAGCTCAAATCTGGATCGTTCAACAGCACGGAAGCAACGCTTATTATAACAGTCAGGTGTCACGAGCTCCACAGTTTTAGGCCCAATTTATTAAGGTAATTCCTAATTAGCTTCCCCGGAGCCGGAAAATTGGGAATTACTATATAAGAATAATTTCTTAATCAAAATAATCAACAGATCTTTATTACTAAACCGTATCTGCACCTAATGTTTGACATGCAACACCACGTCGCGTGCCCAACAGAGCCCAGATCCCGTATATCGACCAGATCCGCGGCGATCTCTTGGATGTCTGTTTTACTAAAGTGAGTTCAGGGAAGTGTTGAGGGGGCGGGTAGTTTTCATTTCCCCTTCGTCCTGCTCAGCCAATAATGTAGAAGGATGTGCTTTGCACATCTAAGCTGGAAGACGTTTAAAAGAGAGACAGTCCGGCGCTGCTGTTGCAGTGTGTATTCAACCGCAGTCTCTGTCTATGGAACCATTAACTACTGCCGACTCTCATCACCGCGCGCCTTCACAGCAGTGCAGTCCATCCCATTAGCACCCTCGCGCATTTGGACACCTCAGAAGAAGACACACCAGAGACAGTTTCACTCGTGGACATTTTGACAGGTGAGTTGAATTTGATTGTTTTTACAGCTCGTGTAGTCCCTCAACAAGAACGTGCTTCTCATCTTAGTTCTCATCCTAGACCCAACACCAGTGTTTTCGTTGTATATAAACTTTTCTCTACCCTATCGAAGGATTCTGTACAAAATATTAAGACTAGCTGTTAATATGAACACGAAGGCTTACTCTTAACATGCACATCAACACTAAGGTCTCTTTCTAACCACATGACATCACTTAAAACGCTTTGCAAAGACTCGTCCCATCATTTTGATTTAGCTCTAATTCAGTTACGGTTTGGCTCTTGCCGACATTGATGTCTTAATGATTTCGTCTCGCCTTGTGTAGAATTTGTATTCATGTTGATTTGTTTACTGCTTCTATTTAATCCTTGTAAATAATGTTTGGGTAAGTTAATATAATGGTCTTCTAAGGATAATTGCATGAAGGTCGAACAGCCGAGATTAACATGCGTATTTACGCAGCGGAATGACTGACCTACGTTGCATTGTAGACATGTTGTATCATGAATGTCCTCTTCCTTCTCCAAGGATGGCAAGTTCAGCGCGTATCCTCTGTGGTATGGTTTTCATCATGGGGTTGCTATCATCTCCCGTGGATTCCAAAAGGAACCGAGGATCACAGGGCGCCATCCCTCATCCAGACAAAAACAACCCGAACGAATCGGAGCAGCAACCCCAGCCACCGCAGGCGGGCTCGGACTCCCGGGGGCGGGGGAAGAGCTCCGCCGCGCCGGCCGAGGAGGTTCTGGAGTCCAGCCAGGAAGCGTTACACGTCACGGAGCGCCGTTATCTGAAACGGGACTGGTGCAAGACCCAGCCACTCAAACAGACTATCCACGAGGAGGGCTGCATCAGTCGCACCATCATCAACAGGTTCTGCTATGGACAGTGTAACTCGTTTTACATCCCCAGACACGTGCGGAGAGAGGAAGGGGCTTTCCAGTCGTGTTCATTCTGCAAGCCGAAGCGGTTTACTACCATGACTTTCACGCTGAACTGTCCAGACCAGCAGCCGTCCACCAAGAAGAAGCGGATCCAGCGCGTCAAGCAGTGTCGTTGTGTTTCCATAGACCTTGACTAGACACGAGAACTCATTCATCTTCATTGAAGTGGTCAGTCTTGGCCTGATTATAAATCAACCAGTGGACTATTCAAACCAAGGAAATGATCAATTTGCTAACCGTCAAAGATCACATTAATCCGCACGGGGATAAAGCGCCATAGCAATGGACCGCTAACCCAGCTTTGGTACTGGACTTTAGTGAACAAATCCTGCTTAATCAGATAGGTCGTATCGTGTCCGTCTAATTTCACACCAAGCGAATTATATCCGTGGCTATAGCACCCGTGCACGTCTTGATCACAACCTGCTGTCCATTGCCTTGTTTCACCGCCAAATAAGTTTGAATTTCTGTTCACAAGATCCTGTTTTTACTTTTTTGAGCGAATACAACAGCCACCAATTCACCATGTCGGTTTGATGAGTTTCTTTATCCGAGTTTCCACTGTGTGGAAAATGAGGGAGATAGAGGAATTATCTGATTATGAGATGCTAAAGACATTTCATTGATATTTTCTGTGAATCTCGACCACCCTGTAGTTTCAGTGGAGATTTTGTAAACGTAGGCCAATAGGCTAGTTTGATTCTATAAATAGATACAATAAAATATTTGTTCAAATGTTTGCTGTACAGATTTTGTTTAAAATGTTGCAGATGGAAACATTAAATATGTAACGTGTTAACCTAATACTTTGTTTACATTGTGTACGAAGTTTTTAAGAAGTCCAGATTGTCCAATTGCTCAAATAAACCACCGACACAACGGTGTTTTGTAAACATTCGTCAGTTAAAGCGGTCCGTAATCAGTGCATGGGTGAATTACCAGTCATGTAAATCATTCCTTAAATTTCCAAGACTATGTTAATGTAGAATGTGTTCTGCATCTGCTTGTTCCGGAACACAACATGAAACATCTTTCCACCGATCAGGCCTCGTCTGCCTTCGAGCCAAACTCTCGCAGATGCTTAAATTTATTTCTTAAATCCACGATTTGTTTCGTTGTCGAACTACGGTAATTTACATCGAAAGACCGTAAGAATCGCTATTTAACCGTTTGTTTGTAACTTTAAATAAGATCATGCGATTGCACATACGGTTTATTTTTTACGACGGAAATCTTGAATTTAAATTAAAATTTAACTTGAGCTGCGCGTGTACGATGTTCAAAGAACCGGACCTTTCAATCCAATCAACCTCGTGCTCAACCTCCGTTACGCTGATGCGTGCGATGCGTAAAACAAGCATTCTGTCTCCAAGAATCCGATGTTCTGAATTATAATTTAAGGAGATTCTACATGAAGCAAATTAATACAATGATCACTGGAGTGTTTGTAATTAACATTTTATTTTGGATACTGCATCGTTACTGAGCTGAAAAGACAGTTGTGAAGGTTTAGACAGGAATCCGGTCAAGGTCGCTCAGTATGTTCAGACGTGGGTCACTGAATCATAACGAGGTTTGCAGCGCAGCGCACTGACCTGGAGCTACTTATATACGTATATATATTTAACAGTTAAACGTGAGACAATTGAGAAGTTAAATGAATTGAACGATCATATTCAATTTAGGAAAACGTTTAAGGTAAACGTTACAACTTATATTATGATTTGTAGTTTAATGGCACACTGAAAATATGGAAAGTTGAATTTCCATTTGGTAATGGAACAGAAAACGCTGGTCTGACTATCAGCGGCCCAGAGGGAGACCCATCAGTTGAAAGGTGCATAGCTTGATGTTTCAAGCTAGTTATGGCTTGAACTGATATGCACAATAGTTTCCTCTAACCAATATATAAAATGTTCAATGTCGATCTATAAACAGACAATGTTGTACCTAGCCAGATCATTGTTTTAAGTTAAGTATCGATAAATATAATTGATAATAAAGCAACCATCGCCATGTAGCATTAGTGATATCAAACTCTTTCATCCAAACCGACAGTTTCATGCAGCCTCCTTAAATCTCTAAACTAAACTCTAAAATACAGCCTCGACGACAAGAACAAAACAATTATTTTGGGATAAAATAAATCTTTGATGTATATAATATATGGCCATACTAGACTCCGTCTCATTACGCGTTAGTCATTCAGCATTTCCTGACCAATAAAAGCGTCAAAAATATTTTGTTCTTCCGGCTTTTGCTCTCTAAAAATAAAAAATAGATGATGCTTTTTCTGTCACATATTGTAACTTGCCCATCATCAAACCTGGGAACCCAAATGATTGCATAGTAGAAGAAACGGACGTGAAAGTGCTAACGCTATGATGTTGGAGCATCCAGCCAATGCTAAGGTAGACTGGAAAACACCTACTACAGCTCGTACAAGCGGGAAAGTGCTTAGGGTAGTGACAGACAGTACACATATGTCCTGAACAACATTATTAACAACTAACTATTCTATACACTTTCAACTTTTACAGGAGTTCTTTAGGCTAAGATATGGCGGGTCCTTTGTTGTGTGTGTGTGTGTGTGTGTGTGTGTGTGTGTGTGTGTGTATGCGTCTGTGTGCGTGTGCATGTGTGTGTGTGCACGTGTGCGTGTGAAGGAGGGTTCGTGTTTTAAGTCTCGAATTTTCCCTCACCCAGGAGAGGTCAGTCTGGTACAGTCAGACATTGTACCACACCCAGCGCGCACACGTGCGCACACATGCACACACACCCACCGTGCCACAATTACACGCTGATACAAAACACACCATCAACATTTAGACCACCCCCAATCAATTGTGTGTTCCTTATGTTAAAATGCTTCAACAACTGACCCTTGCTCATGTCAATCAACAACATGTAATGCTTGTACAATGCCAGACTCCACTAAAGCTTATCTATGGAGCCAGTACTTCCATCACTCCAATCCTGTCTGTCTGTCTGTCTGTCTGTCTGTCTGTCTGTCTGTCTCTGTCATCTCCTCTGAGCTAAACCATCCCCTGTTAAGCAACTCACAAACCTCAAAACAGACACCTGCACGCCGTGACATAGCATGCTGTCACATGGATCACATGTCCAGCCACAGGTAAGCTTGAGCATCCAGCCAAGAGTCATCACTGGAACCGCTGGTCTGCTGAGAGTCAAGGGCTCATAGAGGGAGGTGGGTCCAGGTGAAGAGGACAGCCTCCAGGGACACAGGACCCTCCTGGTGTGGGGCAGGACCCTCCTGGTGTGGGGCAGGACCCTCCTGGTGTGGGGCAGGACCCTCCTGGTGTGGGGCAGGAGGCGTGGTGTGAGGCAGGAGGTGTAGTGTGGGGCAGGAGGTGTGGTGTGAGGCAGAAGGTGTGGGGCAGGAGGTGTGGTGTGGGGCAGGAGGTGTGTGAGGCAGGAGGCATGGTGTGGGGCAGGTGTGGTGTGAGGCAGGAGGTGTGGTGTGAGGCAGGAGGCATAGTGTGAGGCAGGTGTGGTGTGAGGCAGGAGAAGTGGGCAAGAGGCATGGTGTGAGGCAGGAGGTATGGTGTGAGGCAGGAGGCATGGTGTGATGCAGGAGGTGTGAGGCAGGAGGCATGGTGTGATGCAGGAGGTGTGAGGCAGGAGGTATGGTGTGAGGCAGGAGGTGTGAGGCAGGAGGCGTGGTGTGATGCAGGAGGTGTGGGGCAAGAGGCATGGTGTGAGGCAGGAAATAGAGGAGAGGGACTCTGCCAGACTCTGCCATCTCTTCTCCTTCCTCTGTCCGTCTGTCCGTCTCCATCTCTAATCTGTTGCTGTCGTTTCCCTCCAGCTCAGGAGGCAGGAGGCGTGGTGTGAGGCAGGAGGTGTGGTGTGATGCAGGAGGTGTGAGGCAGGAGGCATGGTGTGAGGCAGGAGGCGTGGGGCAAGAGGCATGGTGTGAGGCAGGAGATAGAGGAGAGAGAGACAAAGCCAGACTCTGCCATCTCTCCTCCTTCCTCTGTCCGTCTCCATCTCTTCTCCTTTGCCTGTCCGTCTCCATCTCTAATCTGTTGCTGTCGTTTCCCTCCAGCTCAGCTGGACGTCACGCTTGCCTCCTTCTGACGCAGCCTGTCTTTCTGTGGGGACACGAAGGGACGGCATCAGGCCCGCTGATATCTGCTGAGACGCTTCAAGATCAGACTAACCAGTCAAGATGCCAGAACAAGCTGATCTTACCAGACTGTTGGCATTAATCTTCTTGGTTTCAACCCTCTTCTCTGCTGTGATCTTCTTGATGTTCTCCTGAGCTTCTTTTAACCTGGAAGAACAAGAACAACTTACATCATGTGGAAAAACACCTTCAAGAAATGTCTTCTCTGCGTCAGCGCATCAGTGATATGGTTATCTTAGTGTTTGTGGATAACTAAACATATATTCAGCTTGACAGCAGCTGTTTATCACCACAGCCTCCAACACACGCATGAGGTGAATCTCTCTCCCACGCATGCACGCACACACACACGCATGCAAGCACACACACACACACGCACGCACACACACACGCACGCACACACACACACACACACGCACGCACACACGCACACACTCTTGAGTTGTCTGACAGCAAACAAGCCTCTATAAGCAGGGGGGAGGACAGTGGGTGGATGAGATAATGAGCTAGTAAAAATAAAAAAAACACTTGTCTTTTATGAGTGTGAAAACAGTCCTTCAAATAAAGTTCATTGTACATAAACACAATCATTTGTGGCCGGTACAGTGCATGATTGCACAGTAAACAATTAAAAGACAGCACATGGGTGCAGAAGAGACAAAGGAGTTTAGTCACGTCTAGAGAGCAGTGAACCGAGTCTTCAGAGTTAGCAGAACAGTTGAACAGCGTTTGAGATTAGCAGCAGTACAAACACTCTCAACAGGCACTTCTTCAGTCTCTACACAAACTGTGGCTGTTCCTACAGTAGCTTGTTAGGCCTCAGGAGTAGACCTGAGACGATACCCTGAACAGGACAAGGACCAGGGGACATGGACCAGGGGACATGCACCAGGGAACAGGGGACATGGACCAGGGGACAGGGGACATGGACCAGGGGACATGGACCTGGGGACATGGACCAGGGAACAGGGGACATGGACCAGGGGACAGGGGACATGCACCAGGGGACATGGACCAGGGTGCATGCACCAGGGGACTTGCACCAGGGACCAGGGGACATGCACCAGGGGACATGCACCAGGGGACAGGGGACATGGACCAGGGGACATGCACCAGGGGACATGGACCAGGGGACACGGACCAGGGGACAGTAACTGCTGGCTTCCACCCACCTCTCCTTAGAGATGTTCTTGTTCTCACGGTTCCACGTGTTCTTAAAGTCGCTGCAGAACTCGTACCACAGCATGAACACGAAGCTTGGAGCCACCTCCTTCTCTCCTGACTTGGGCTTCAGGCCAAAATAGCTCACCATGTCCTGGAAGCTGTGGAGACAGACACAGAAAGACAGACACAGAGTGTGAGAGGGCGTATTGCTGGGCCGGTAGCAGAGGCTACATTATCACACTGACCTCCACCGTCTCAAGGGAAGCCTGAACTAACTCAAGCAGATTCCTCTGATTGTCAGGAGACAAGAAGCTACCTCTCTCTTCCTGCACAGAAGGTTTGGAACAACAAGGATGTAGCTTAGGGATGCTAGCTTGTCTGAAGTCAGTCCTTTCCAAAGTCCTTCAAACTGCTACTGGGTTGTTGTTAGGACCCAGCAGGGACATGGAGTCTATTGGCCTTATTAGCAGTGGGGGAGTAACAGAGCTGTGTGTGTGTGTGTGAGTGTGTGTGTGTGTGTGTGGATCCCTCATGCAGGACAGATGTGGGGGCCCACCCAGGACCAGTCTTCATCAGGAGCGTGTCACTTTTATGAGGTGTCTCCATGGGAACCTGAGATGCTGCAGCCCTCTGGGTGGACGGGCTTGAGGGTTCTTTTGATCAACCCCCTCCTGGTACAACACCTTCATAACACTGCTGTCACTCACAGGTAGTGCACTGCCATATCACTGCAGCTACACGCAGGAGGGAGGGGGGAGAGGGACGGGGGAGAGGGACGGGGGAGAGGGACGGGGGAGAGGGAGTAAAACGAGGAGAGAGAAACAGCGAGAGGTAGAGAGAAGGAAGGTAAAGATGTGGTAGCGGGGGAAGTTTGTTGGAATGAGAGGAGATGCGTTTCTCTTGGCTTGAGGTTCGCAACATAAAACAGGGCTGTACAGCATCGGTGTAAAATCTCAAGCAATCAACATCTTAATTGTTTATAGATTCTATTTTCTAGCACCACAAGTCTCGCACAAACCCCTTTATGTGCTTTCGGTGATTTATTCTGGAATTGGGAGGGTTACGATTTAAGCAAACAATTCTGGTCTCAATCTAAACAAGGAAAAATAATCTATTTGCTTTGTTTGTCCTTTCCAGCGTTTTCCCTGATATGAAATGTTCCAGATAGGCCTTCCCTCCGCCTCTGCCAGTTGGCACCTCCACATGAATCTGATTAGCCGCCTCTCTTGCAGTGGCTCTAGGGAGTTTTCTCTATAAACCACACAAGATAAGGGAGGATACAAGCTGGAGCACAGACGGGATTGTGTGTGTGTGTGAGAGAGAGAGGTGGTGTGTGTGTGTGTGTGTGTGTGTGAGGTGGTGTGTGTGTGCGCGTGTGTGAGGTTGTGTGTGCGTGTGTGTGTGTGAGGTTTGTGCATGTGAGGTTTTGTGTGCGTGTGTGTGTGTGTGTGTGTGAGGTTGTGTGTGTGAGGTTGTGTGTGTGTGTGTGTGAGGTTGTGTGTGTGTGTGTGTGTGTGTGTGCTGCCTCCAGCTACCCCTCCAGTCCCAGGCAGCCTAGCCTGGGAGGCCTTGATCAACCAGTGATAATCTAACCTAATCCTAACCCTGGTCCACTAGACACACTAGCAGCAGCTCTGCAGAGTGGCAACTCCTCTGATGTCTGTGAGACAGAGAGACAGAGAGAGAGAGAGAGAGAGAGAGAGAGACAGAGACAGAGACAGAGACAGAGATACAGAAACAGAGAGAGATACAGAGACAGAGAGAGATACAGAGACAGAGAGAGAGAGAGAGAGAGAGAGAGAGACAGAGAGAGACAGAGAGAGACAGAGACAGAGAGAGAGACAGAGATAGAGAGAGTGACGGTTCCTCTGCTGTCAGTGAGACAGAGAGAGGGCAGCAAGCGTCCATCCATTATACTTGGCAGGCTTCCCTTCGGTGTGGCAAGAGGCTCCAGGAGGACAGTGGAGCGTCTCAGAGATATACAAACACACACACACACACACACACACACACACACACGCGCGCGCGGACCAGGACATGTTGGTGGCGTTAGCTGATGTTACCTCTGCTGGGCGGCTGTGAGGTTGCTGTCCGCGGTTGTGTGGTCCTTCTGAGCTGCAACACAAAAGACAGGAATGACAAGGAGCATTGTGAGGAGTGGCTCTGAGATGCTGGGATCACAGGCCTGGGAGAGGTGTGGGTGAGGTAGAGGTGTGAGGGAAGGTGTGGGTGAGGTAGAGGTGTGAGGTGTGAGGGGTGAGGAGGAGAGTTGTGTGGAGGTTGGTGTAGAGGTCTGGGGAGGTGTGTGGGGTGGGTATGAGGTGTGTGGAGGTGTGTGGGTGGGTAGAGGTGTGTGTGGAGGTGTGTGGGTGGGGATGTGGGTGTGGAGGTGTGTGTGTAGAGGTGTGTGAAGGTAAGTGGAGGTAAGTGGAGGTGTGTGGGGTGGGTAGAGGTGTGTGAAGGTATGTGGAGGTGAGAGGAGGTGTGTGGAGGTGTGTGGGGTGAGAAGAGGTGTGTGGAGGTGTGTGGTGTGGGTAGAAGGTGTGTGGAGGTGTGGAGGTGTGGTGGAGGTGTGTGGGGTGGGTAGAGGTGTGTGGGCTGTGTGAAGGTGTGTGGAGGTGTGTGAAGGTGTGTGGAGGTAAGTGGAGGTGTGTGGGGTGGGAGAGTGCTGTGAAGGTGGTGTGGAGGTTACAGTGGAGCGTGTGTGGTGTGGGTAGAGGTGTGTGAGGTGTGTGGAGGTGTGCGGAGGTGTGTGGAGGCGTGTGGAAGTGTGTTGGTTGAGGAGCACGGGTTGTGTAGGCTGCTGTGGACCATGTAAACGTGTCTAAATGCAACGCAGATGTGTGCGGCAGGCCAAGCCGAGGTGCAAGAATGTATCTAGGACCAGAGAAAGCCTGTGATCTCAGATTTATAGCATTTTTCCAGATTCATCCTTTTTACAATGATGGGGGGACCTTTCCCACTTGAAGATTTAAGAGGGGGAAGTCTCCCAAAAATGGTTCAAAGGTTCGGAGGTCTGCAGCCCTCAGACTGCTCCTGCTTTTGTACTTGTATGTTTCCTTCTTTACATGCGGGTACACTGCCTGATCAACTGAAGGAACGAAAACATTTTTGTGTGTGTGTGGGGGGGGCTGGGGGGCCAGGAGAGAGGGGTGTTGGAGAGAGGGGGAGCTGAGGGGGAGGGGGGCCATGACCAATGGCGTTAATCCCAGCAGGGGGTCAAGGCTGGTGCCGTGCTACTACACTGGTGGAGGAGAGGAGACCCAGGGGTGAGGAGGGAGGGAGGGTGAGAGGAAGACGCCAGGGGTGAGGAGGGAGGGGGGAGAGGAAGGAGCACCCGGGGTGAGGGAGGGTGAGAGGAGGGAGGGAGGGGGAAGGAGGTAGAGAGAAGGAGGTAGAGAGAGAATGAAAAAGAAAGGGAGAGAGTAAGAGAGAGGGAGGGCAGGAGGGAGAGAGAGAATGAAAAAAAGGGAGAGTAAGAGAGAGGGAGGCAAGGAGGTAGAGAGAGAATGAAAAATAAAGTGAGAGAGTAAGAGAGAGGGAGGGCAGGAGGGAGAGAGAGAATGAAAAAGAAAGGGAGAGAGTAAGAGAGAGAGAGGGAGGGCAGGAGAGACCCACACCGACAGTAAGGATGTGTGAAGTGTTTCATCCTCCAGCTGTAAACATGAGACCAGGAGTGGCTAACTGGAGAGTTATGAGACATGCATGCTGAGAGGGACAGTTTGGGCTTTAAACGTCGACACACTTTTCCAGAGTAGCTCAGTACCTCGTCAGACACCCAGGGTCCAGGCAGAGACTGGAAACATGGTGGCTCTCAAAGCCTGCACTGCACAACCCTAATGGCTCATTGTGATTAGAGCTCCACACCATCACAAGATGTTTAGATCTACACCGTTTCCTAAACACAATCAATCACAACTTCTAAAAGAGGAAGAATGTGTATGTGTTAAGTGACTCATCTCGCTCTCTCTCTTATCTTCCCTCCATGACTCTTTCACATGGTGGAACGTGCTCCAGTTTGGGATGAGGTGTCAAAAAGGAGCAAGACCACAGCACGCACTTCTCTCTCCTCCACCTCCTCCAGGACAGAGACTCTCTCCTCCTCCTCCACCTCCTCCAGGACAGAGACTCTCTCCTCCTCCTCCTCCTCCTCCAAGATAGAGACTCTCTCCTTCAGGAGGACTGACTCTCCTCCAGGCCAGAGACTCTCTCTCCTTCAGGACAGACACTCTCTCCTCCTCCTCCTCCTCCTCCTCCAGGCCACTCTCCTCCAGGACAGAGACTCTCTCTCCTCCAGGACAGACACTCTCTCCTCCTCCTCCAGGCCAGAGACTCTCTCTCCTCCAGGACACTCTCTCCTCCTCCAGGCCAGAGACTCTCTCTCCTCCAGGACAGACACTCTCTCCTCCTCCTCCCTCCTCCAGGCCACTCTCCTCCAGGACAGACACTCTCTCCTCCTCCTCCTCCAGGCCACTCTCCTCCAGGACAGAGACTCTCCTCCTCCTCCTCCTCCTCCAGGCCACTCTCCTCCTCCTCCTCCAGGCCACTCTCCTCCAGGACAGCAACATGGCTGCATGGCGTCTGATTCACTATGCATCAAAGCCGTCTGGAGGATAAATATGACTACCCCACTGTTGAACAGCACATGCGTGCCCCTCGTAAGAGCACATAAAACAATACAGAAAGGCAAACTTTAAAGGGCCGGGAATTTGTTTTAGATTAGTCACAGTGTGTACTGGCTTGTCAGTGTTCTCTCAGGAGAACAAGGAAGCAGGACTCCAGAGAGAGCAGGCTGGTGGGTTTAGTTTGAGAGCAGCTCTGGTCAGATCCTGAAGGCATACTCTCTCAGCTCAAATAAACAGATCAGAGGCAGCGGGGACAAGTCCTTGGCTCCCAAACCTACAACAGGCCAGATAAAGGGCCGGCAAACACACCAGCAGTTGAGGAGCACAAGCGGTGCTAAACAAACCGTTTCCTTCAACTAGAATTTCAGCTTTTGATCACAAACATGTTTAAGAGTCCAGAGCTCTCTGATTGATGGAGGGTGAAGTGTTGGTGGGGGGGAGGAGGAGGTTGGTGGTGGTGGGGGGTAATAACTTGTACGAGCTTATGGAGGAATGTGTTGAGAGACTGTGTGGGCAGGAGAGATCACAGGCTGGTTTAGAGCAGTGATCAGACTGGTTTAGAGCAGTGGTCAGGCTGGTTTAGAGCAGTGATCAGGCTGGTTTAGGGCAGTGATCAGACTGGTTTAGAGCAGTGATCAGCCTGGTTTAGGGCAGTGATCAGGCTGGTTTAGGGCAGTGATCAGGCTGGTTTAGGGCAGTGATCAGACTGGTTTAGAGCAGTGGTCAGGCTGGTTTAGAGCAGTGGTCAGGCTGGTTTAGGGCAGTGATCAGGCTGGTTTAGAGCAGTGATCAGGCTGGTTTAGAGCAGTGATCAGGCTGGTTTAGAGCAGTGGTCAGCCTGGTTTAGAGCAGTGGTCAGGCTGGTTTAGAGCAGTGGTCAGGCTGGTTTAGGGCAGTGGTCAGGCTGGTTTAGGGCAGTGGTCAGGCTGGTTTAGGGCAGGGATCAGGCAGGGCAGGGCAGCTGGGAAGAGCTAGGTGGAGAAGCCAGGAGGAGATTGTGTACTGTGATCACTGACTGACTGAAATGGAAAACTAGGCTGTGGAACAAACACATTTCCAGGTAGTCAGGTTCTACATGGACTCACCTCACTGTCAGGTTCATGCTGGGAGAACAAGGGAGAGAACAAGAGAGAGAGAGGGAGAGAGAACAAGAGAGAGAGAGAACAAGAGAGAGAGGGAGAGAGAACAAGAGAGAGAGGGGGGGAGAGAGAGGGAAGAGAGGGAGAGAGAACAAGAGAGAGGGAGAGAGAACAGGAGAGAGAGAGAGAGAGAACAAGAGAGAGAGAGAGAGAACAAGAGAGAGAGGGAGAGAGAACAAGAGAGAGGGAGAGAGAACAAGAGAGAGAGGGAGGGAGAGGGAGAGAGAGAGGGAACAAGAGAGAGAGGGAGAGAGAGGGAGAGAGAGAGAACAAGAGAGAGAGGGAGAGAACAAGAGAGAGAGAACAAGAGAGAGGGAGAGAGAGAACAAGAGAGAGAGAGAGAGAAAGAGGGAGAGAACAAGAGAGAGAGAGAACAAGAGAGAGAGAGGGGGGGAGAACAAGAGAGAGAGAGAGATGGAGGGAGAACAAGAGAGAGAGAGGGGGGGAGAGAGAGGGAAGAGAGGGAGAGAACAAGAGAGAGAAGGGAGAGAGAGACTGGGAGATACTGGGAAAGAGAGAGCGGAAGAGAGAGTCTCCTTGGTGTGGAAACTGTTGCTTTGTTTGTCTTCTAAAGTCATGGAAGCAACTTCCTTTAAGGAGCGAACAATGGGATGTGGCCCTGCTACCCCGTGTGGCTTCAAACATGAGGACAACTTGCTGGAGGAATTCTGTTTATAAGAAAGGTTTACAAGTAACCCGCTGGAACGTTTACGTGTGAGATGTGTTTTTGTTAACCAATACCATTTTGTAGCCAGTGGCAACCACCATGGTTTTAAGACCTTTCAAATATTCTGTGATATTGACCAAGGACCGAGGGAGGGTGGGAGGAAGGGAGGGAGGGAGAGAAAGAGAGTGTGAAACAGTGAGAGTATGAAGAGAACGGAGAGAGTGAGAGAGAGAGGTAGATAAAAAGGCAAATGTTGGCCCACGGAGGAACAGAGGTGAATAAACAGATTATAGCAACACATCACCTGCTCTCTAAGCCAGAACACCAGGGTGACACTAACTGTTAGACATCTTCCTCCTCTGCCCCCCACACCCTCACCCTCACCTCTCCTGCCCCCAACCCTCCCTGCTCCTGCCCCCACACGCTCACCTCTCCTGCCCCATAAAAAAAAAAAACACCCCACCTCTCCTGGCGCCCACACCCTCCACTCTCTCTCTCCCGCACACCCTCACCCTCACTCTCCTGCCCCCACATCCTCCTACCCTCACCTCTCCTGCCCCCAACCCTCCTCACACTCTCCTGCCCCCTCACCCTCACCTCTCCTGCCCCCACACCCTCACCTCTCCTGCCCCCACAGCTCTTACCCTCACCTCTGCCTGCCTCCACACCCTCACCCATAGCTCTTACCTCTCCTGTCCCCACACTCATCACCCCCCATCTAATTTCTCCTTCCCCCTCACCCCCACCCTTTACCTCTCCTTTCCCAATTACCCCAACCTATCATCTCTCCAGCCCCGACCTCACCCCGCACCCCCCCCCATCCCCACCCCACACCTCCATCCCCATCCCCCCTTGCTCTCACCTTCACCCCCCTCACCCCCAACACTCATCCCCCACCCCACCGCAACACATATGGATGCAATCTCTCTGCGTTAGATGCCTCATCTACATGTTTTATAGAAAGAGCCTTTTGTTTCACCATCCCCAGGCCCACCACAAGTAATCTGAGCAATTTGCTCTCTAATGTAGCTGTGGATCCTCTGCATGATGCAGACACTTCAGCCTGTCACCAGTGCAGAGGAAGGATAGACAGAGAGAGACAGAGAGGCAGAGAGAGAGAGAGACAGAGGGACAGAGAGAGAGACAGAGAGAGAGACAGAGGGACAGACAGAGGGAGAGACAGAGAGAGAGACAGAGGGAGAGAGAGGTAGAGACAGGGGGGCAGAGAGAGAGAGAGAGAGAGGGACAGAGAGAGAGACAGAGGGAGAGAGAGGTAGAGAGAGGGAGGGACAGAGAGAGACAGAGGGAGAGACAAAGGAAGAGACAGGGAGAGAGAGAGAGACAGAGAGTCAGAGAGAGAGAGACAGAGAGAGAGACAGAGGGTGAGACAGAGGGTGAGACAGAGGGTGAGACAGAGGGAGAGAGAGACAGAGGGAGATAGATAGACAGAGGGTGAGACAGAGGGAGAGAGAGGTGGGGCGCTAAGCTGCCAGACCTGCTATGGTTCCCCATGTTTGTAACGTCTGCCTCCTGGCTGTAAGGGTGTGTAGCCTGCCAGCAGGCTTGTCTTCATGGGAGACAGGAGATTGCAAGCAGGTGGTTGTACAGAGCTGAAGGACTGTGACTGGATGGCTGCCCCTCTGTTTATCCAGGGGTAGAGTGATGGTGGTGGAGAGCTTGTACTCCAGTGTCAGTTGTGTCTTGAGGAAATGGCTTAGCGGTAAAAGCAGCCTGTTTGAGACAGGCTTGCTCGCACGCACTCGGAGAAAGGCAGGACGAGGTCCTGTGTAATGTATGTTCTGGAACACGTGAGTCTGGGGTGTGTTCAGGGGTGGCAGGTCTTGTGACTACAGTCATATTGTGCGTCCTAATGTACATGATGAACACCCGTTGTCCTGCTTTGTGAACAGTAACTCCACAGAGAGAATTGACATGTTTAGCTGAATCCCAGATCACAGCTCTCACCTCTGTATAAACCTCTCTCTCTCTCAGATCCTCTTGATCTATAGGAACCACAGACACTTGCGTTTCCACGACACATTCCCTCTCTATACCTCCCCCCTTCTCTCTCTGTCCTGCTCTCTCTCTTCCTCTTCCCCCCTCTCTATCCATCTCTCTCCCCCCCTTATCCCCCCTCCTCTCTATCCCCCCCCTCTCTCTCTCTCTCATTCTCTCTCTATCCCTCTATCTCTCTCTATCCCTCTCTTTCTATCCCTCTCTCTCTATCTCTCTCTCTCTCTCTCTCTATCTCTCTCTCTCTACCCCTCTCTCCAGGAAGTGGGTAGGCAGTCCCAGAGCTGCCCACATGACAATCTGTTCAGCTATAAATTCCCAGGCTGGTTCATCTCTGAGAGGGACATACAACCCTTCCTGAATGAGGAGACAGGCTGGCTCATCTCTGAGAGGGACATACAGCCCTTCCTGAATGAGGAGACAGGCTGGCTCATCTCTGAGAGGGACATACAGCCCTTCCTGAATGAGGAGACAGGCTGGCTTAAGAACATGACTGAGAGCAACACTACATCATCCCTGTCTGCCTGGTAGAATTTGGGAGTGTCTGTGTGTAGAATGTGATTAGAACAGAGCTTCTACTGGGCATGTGATTCCTCAGCAGGGCAGACAGCCTTGATTACTACGAGGGAACTGAGAGGTACTTATGACTGGTCACACTGCACACTGCACACACACACACACATCATACTGCACACACACATCACACTGCACACACACATCACACTGCACACATCACACTGCACACACACATCACACTGCATACACACACACACATCATACTGCACACACACATCACACTGCACACATTACACTGCACACACACACACACACACTGCACACACACACATCACACTGCACACACACATAACACTGCACACTGCACACACACACACACATCACACTGCACACTGCACACACATCACACTGCACACACACACATCACACTGCACACACACATCACACTGCACACACACATCACACTGCACACACCACACTGCACACACACATCACACTGCACACACACACATCACACTGCACACACACACATCACACTGCACACACACACATCACACTGCACACACATCACACTGCACACACATCACACTGCACACATCACACTGCACACATCACATCACACCGCACACACACACACACATCACACATCGCACCAAACACACACTCAATTCACACCGAACACACACACACACACCCCACACATCACACCGAACACACACACACACCGCACACATCACACTGCACACACACTGCACACACCACACCAAACACACACACACACACCACACACAGATCGTACACTACCACATCACACCGAACACCACACACCAACACCTCACCGCACACTACATATCACACCACACAGTACACAACACACACAACACAGTACACCCCACACACCCTGGGGTCGTTATCCTGGCTTCACTCACCACTGGAGATGAATCCTTCCATCTTTTCCTTAAAGGGCTGCAAGTGTTCTTCTGATGAGTTAGCACAGACTTTCTGCACATCTTTCTCACAGGCTAGGAGAGAGGAGAGGGAGGAATGGAGAGCAGGGGAGAAACGAGAGGAAATACATTTACAATTACAATTAAACATCTCTCAGCAGGAATGGATTAAAACAGCTCTTGCCTGAGGTAAAGGAGAGACTGAAAGAAAGAGAAAATATACAGTATTCTGTGCTGTGGTGTGTGAAACCAAGCTTTAACTTTTTATTGCTGGGGCCTCATCAATTGAGCTAGAATATAAAATAATAACAAGGCTACACAAAAAGCACAATTAATTAATGACATGTGATACGGGATATCAAGTTTCCAACACTTTCATACGTGAACTACACCCCGAAGTCCTGTGAGGGAAAACATGTGAGAGGTGTGTGAATCCCCCTAAAAACACATCTCTAACAGATGGTTATTAAAGAAACCTGGCAACGTCTGGAGTATATGAGCTTGGGTTGCCTTCAAATATAAACAGAGAAGACTGTTCATTATCAGTAAAGCCAAGTAATAGCCTATAAGGGAACCCTAACTGGGTTTCCTGGTGGCAGTAACGATTAGAAAGTCCAAGACGTTTCTTTTAAATCTTACTTAACACACATTCAATAGACAATGAAAATGCAAACGTATTCATTTGAATTGACGTTTTTCCCGATGGACAGAAGACAGCTCTAATGATCGAGTGGGAAATTATGAAGAAATAAGAGAGCGCTAGCTCTGTGTTAGCTAACCACACTGATGATAAGCCCCGCTTCAAGCAGAGCATGTTAGCCTGTCTAGATCCACTGTGCCTATACATGTGTGTGACGGCTGGTTCAACAAGCTGTTTGTTGTTCTGAAAGAAACTTTGTAGTTCTGCCAAATGACCCTGCTCACTCTGCAACCAGACAGGAATTAGCCGAGTTTCAGCCAAACTAGTTTCTTTTCCCGCAGTCTGCGTGAGATGCAGCTAACGCAGTCGACCGCTTGAATAACTTTCACACATTTCTCTGAAGCTGGGAGTCATAAACCAGCGGCTGTAAATACCTGGGGTTGGTTATGACTGCATAGCTAAACAGCACCACAAACACTTGAAGATCACAGGCCGGATGGGTCAGGGTTCGTCTCAGAGATGAATGACTAAACCCGGACGTTCCCAGTAATCAGGCAGATCCACGACTTTTACGTAAACAGGTGAGATCATGAAGTTAGTGGACATTGTTTAAGAGTTTCTCACAAGCATGACATCCGCACAGAGAGGATCTAGTTTGAAACATAACTGATCAGATCTTTTCATTAGAAAACACGCCACTACCTTCATCTCAAGCAGGCACATTAAAAGGATGTTTTAAACAACAAGTCAACCATTTAGAAATGACTTTGCTCCAAATGTGGTCCAGACTACGTTCGACGTATCAAGGAAGCCCTGAGATATCAGCAGCTGAATGAAATCCAAACCAGACACTGGAGACAGGACGTAGTCTGTCACAGTACATGTATCAGGGACCAGGCTGTTAAGAGGTTTGTCTATAGTTTAGACTCAATACCCAGTCAGCTCTGCAGGGTAGAACAACTCTTACATCAGCCTAGGATTGATACCCTCACCCCACTTAATCCCTGTTACATGATGGATAACATGCTGTTATCTCATTGACTAACGAGAGCCGAGTTCATAGACAGCCTGATGATCTCGTCAGTGGACCTTTAGAGAGTTTAGGACAGTGATGAATACAGAGTTTGATGGATAGAGCATGTGACTGTAGATCATCCAGCTCTACTGCCCAAGTCTATTTCCTTCTATCTGGCTTCCTGTCTCACCAAGCTGTTGTCTTGCCCTACAGAGAGAAGCATAATGGGATCCGCACCGATCTCCGATCCCTGACCAGGACTCAGAGGGCAGACAGATAGTGTTACAGATGCTGCAGCCTGCTCCTACCCTACTGGGCTGTGTCCAGCCACTGGGCAACAGACTGGAGCCACTATGTCCTTCAGAATCAGATGATCCAGACCAGTCGTTTAATTACCCCTACCCCCCTGTGTTGTCTCTGTAGGAACAAGATAACTGCCCCTACCCCCCTGTGTCGTCTGTAGGGACACTATAACTGCCCCTACCCTTCTGTGTCGTCTGTAGGAGCACGATAACTGCCCCTACCCCCCTGTGTCGTCTGTAGGAACACTATAACTGCCCCTACCCCCCCTGTGTCGTCTGTAGGAACACGATAACTGCCCCTACCCCCCTGTGTTGTCTGTAGGAACACGATAACTGCCCCTACCCCCCTGTGTCGTCTCCGTAGGAACACGATAACTACCCCCTGTGTCGTGTCTGTAGGAACACGATAACTGCCAACAAGGAGAAGCCAGACTCCTGTTCCATGACTTGATGCTGTTAATCCAGGCGGTCACTTTGATGTGAATGTGTGAAAGCAGTGCTTCCCCAGGCTGCCAGCAGCCTGCAGAGCATCCAGACCTGCCAGACCTCCAGCAGACAGACTGCCGGGGGTCTGGAGGCTGTAGTCTCCAGGATCACGGTGAACTGTTGAGCTTTAATGGTGCCGGGCAAGCAGGTTCAAACCTGCAGCTTTAACTCAACTCTATCAAAGATTCAGGCTGATCCTACATGCAGCCCTCTCTGGTCCCCTTGGTAAACACACAAACACACATTGACGCACACACTAGTACCCACACTAACACAAACACTGACACACACACACACTAACACACACTAATGCGTCTGTTAAGCATGAGTGTTTTGGAAAATCTTTACAACAGTCTTTGTATCTACCTTTCAACAGAGGCTTGTCTCGTCTCCATGCCTTTGGCAGATCAGTATTATTTACACTAGACTGTGGATCATCTCCCTCAGACCTTAAGCACTGGAATTCTCCTGCTAATCCTGATTATAAACAACCTCAGTGTGTTGTCAGATCGTACCTCTATCTTTCCCGCTAGGACGAGGCCATGCAGGCTACGACTGAGGAGAACACAGCTAAGAGGTCGGGCCTCACCCTCTTCCTCTCTCCCATCACTCCATCCATAAATCTCTCTCTCAGCCTGGGGCTAGCCCACCTCCTACGCGGTGACTTGGGAGCAGTGTGACAGACACAGTTAAAGGGGAGGTTTGGGGGTGTTACATTGCACAGTTAAAGGGGAGGTTGGGGGTGTTACATTGCACAGTTAAAGGGGAGGTTGGGGGTGATACACTGCACAGTTAAAGGGGAGGTTTGGGGTGTTACACTGCACAGTTAAAGGGGAGGTTGGGGAGTGTTACACTGCACAGTTAAAGGGGAGGTTGGGGGTGTTACACTGCACAGTTAAAGGGGAGGTTGGGGGTGTTACACTGCACAGTTAAAGGGGAGGTTAGGGGCAGAGCTGTGGCCTAGCCCCAGGCCAGAGTCAGCTCAGACCACAGAGTCTGCACGTGGAGTCAGGCTGGAGGCTGTGTCATAAGGCACTGCCTGGACCTGACGTTAAGGGTCATTTCAGAAGAAGACGCTGTCTGATTTGTTGTGGTGATGAATGGCTGCGCTGCCTGGCCTTCTGTTTAACACTAAACTCCCAGGAGCACCAAATGAGCTCTGACTGTTCCTTTTTATTTGATACTATTTCATTCAGCAGCGCCCCTGCCTGGCTGTCCAGACCAGTTAGCGTCTGGTTCCTGGCAAGGTGAGCGCACAGCTTTGTAGGGTTAACCGTCTTTGCAGAGAACAGCCTTCCTTCTGACCTCCAGGAATCCTTCCCAGGTCACAAAAACTGAAGTTCCTTCAAGGTTAAAGTTGCTTAAGGGGCATTTCTATGGGCATATCTGAAGCTCTCTGTGAAACCGCTTGTAAAAAGGACTTTTCAAACCAAATTGATCCACATTTCGGTTCGTTAGTCCTGCAGCTGACCAGAGTTCAGTTCTGACCTCCCCTCATCACTCCCAGCCCAGAGATCACCACCCTCTTCCCCCACAGGAGCCCTCCCCAAGACAGGGTCAGGTTTCTGGAGCAGGGGGGGGGGGGGGGGGGGGGGCAGAGGACAGCCTAGTGGCCAGGGAGTCTGGCTCCAGTGGATCGGCTCAGATGGAAGAGCTGCTCATGCATGTGCACACACAAACAGCAGACTGGGTGTGACCAGGGGGCAGCCAGCTCCTGTCCCACTCAGAGAACCAGAGACAGGAGACACCTCCTTCCAACACAGGCTCCTCCTCTGATCCCCTCCCAGACTTATCCTACCAAGGTCAGAAGTGTGATCCCGTTCCCCTGCTGTTCCTCTCCTATTCCTTCCCTGTTCCTCTCCTGTTCCTCTCCTGTTCCCCCCCTGTTCCTCTCCTGTTCCGCTCCTGTTCCCCTGCTGTTACTCTCCTGTCCCTTCCCTGTTCCCCTGCTGTTCCCCTCCTGTTCCTCTCCTGCTCCTCTCCTGCTCCTCTCCTGTTCCTCTCCTGTTCCTCTCCTGTTCCCCTGCTGTTCCTCCCCTGTTCCCCTGCTGTTCCTCTCCTGTTCCCCTGCTGTTCCTCCCCTGTTCCCCTGCTGTTCCTCTCCTGTTCCTCCCCTGTTCCCCTGCTGTTCCTCTCCTGCTCCTCTCCTGTTCCTCCCCTGAACCCCTCCTCTCATGTTCCTAGCCTTACCCTACCAAGGTCAGAAGTGTGATTCTGTGTTGGCACACAGCTTGCAGAGACTATTCAGATGTGAATGGACGTGATCTGCACTACATAATTAGGACCAGTTGGCGTCTTTAGGCTGGTTTATAATAGTGCAGCATAAATATTTATTCCTGTCGGCTGGCTGGAGGATGAAAAAGGAGGGAGTCATAGGTGGACCAAACACGGGAAACACCGGGACCTGGCGCTCTCTGACTCCAACCAAGCCCCCGAGGACCCAGCCCCTGAGGACCCAGCCCAGACGCCCGGCCCAGACGCCCGGCCCAGACGCCCAGCCCAGACGCCCGGCCCAGACTCACCACGGTGCTGCTGCGGCCCCACATCAAATACCAGCGCCCTCGCTCCCCATTTATTGTCTCCCCAGACTTCCATGTTGGCTAATAAATGCGTGACAGCCCGGGGGGCCATGCTCTCCCTGCATGCTCTCCCAGGGGTTCACGGAGAAGCAGCTTTAACAGCACCTACCCTGCCCAGCCAGGAGGGGAGGGCTGCCCAGCATATCTAATTGCTTTCACATGCCCTATTATTGGTTGATTTTAATAATGACAGACATCAAGGGCGCTGGGGGCATCGTCTTTTAACCCCTGGTGGCCCAGATCACTGCTGACTGATGGACGAACAAGGCTGAGCAACCCTCCCCCACATCCAGCCCCCCTTCGAGGAAACACAGAACACTTCAGCCAAACCCACCGTTTAATTTAACTCATTCGTGGGACCTCAAGTGCTGTACTGAGATGTGGATGTGTGGTAGTGTAGGAAGCAAACACAGATGACCACAGATAGTGATGGAGGCAGTGGCTGATGCCAGAGGAGACACATGGAGGCAGCAAAGATCAAGCCATACCGGTTAGCTCTCGTTTCAATTTCCTGATGTCCTTGATGAGGTCGTCAAACTTGACCTGGGCAGCCAGGAAGAAGTCTTGAGGCTCTGGCAGCGGAAACACACTCTTCTCTGTCCCTGCATGCTGCAACACACACATCACAACACGTCACAATAACACACACACACACATCACAACAACACACACATCACACACGTCGTACCAACACACACATCACAACACGTCACAAAACACACACGCCACACCAACACCAACACACACATAACAACACGTCACACCAACACACACACACACATCACACACGTCACACCAACACACACACACACATCACAACACGTCACACCAACACATCACACACACACGTCACACATCACAACAACACACATCACATCACATGTCACACCAACACCAACACACACATCACACTCGTCAAACACATGACAACAACACACACATCACAATAACACAGAGACACACCACACCAACACACACACTACAACACGTCACACCAACACACACACACACACACACACACAGCATCATCACAGGTCCTGGGACACATCCTGTAGACATCCTGGGTCTTTGAGTAAATCGAACTATTTACCTCATCAAAGTTGCGGAGGTAGTATGATACCACATAGTCCACCAGATTGATCCGGTTGTCCTGCAGTACAGAGGTGAAGAGGAACATCAGTGAGTGTCTGGAAGAGGTGAGGGTGGATGTGCAGGAGGTGATGGAGGTGAAGGGGTGAGAGGTGAGGGTAGATGTGCAGGAGGTGATGGAGGTGAGGGGTGCGGGGATAGGAGGTGAGGGGGCAGGAGGTGATGGAGGTGAGGGTGGATGTCCAGGAGGTGATGAAGTGAGGGTGGATGTGCAGGAGGTGACGGAGGTGAGGGTGCAGGAGGTGATGGAGGTGAGGGTGGATGTGCAGGAGGTGAGAGGTGAGGGGTAGGAAGTAGAGGTGAACAGGGTGGATGTGCAGAGAGGTGATGCGCGGGTGAGGGGTGCGGCGGGATAGGGGTTGAGGGGGCAGCGAGGCCATGATGAAGGTGAGGGTGGGATGTGCAGGCCGGTGACGGAGGTGAAGGGTAGGGAGGTGAGAGTGGATGGCAGGAGGCGTGATGGAGGTGAGGGGTCGGGATAGAGGTAGGGGGCAGGAGGTGATGAGGGTTGAGGTGGACTGTTCAAACAGGAGTGATGAAAGTGAGGGTGGATATGTGTCAGGAGGTACGGATGGTGAGGGTGCAGGAGGTGAGTGGGGGTGCAGGGTGGATTTGTGCAGGTAGGGTGAGAGGTGAGGGAAGTGGGGATGTGCAGGAGGTGATGGAGGTGAGGGTGGATGTGCAGGAGGTGACGCACCCTGCTTTTCACATCCTTCAGCTTGGGTAAGATTTCTAGGCCGAAGCCGTCAGCCTGGCCTCTAGTCCTGTTCCCTCCGTTCATGTAGTTCCCAAAGGCCAGCACGAGCCCTATGACATCCTTCACACTGGCACACTCCAGGAGACCCTAACACACACACACACACACACACTTATACACACGACGCACAACATTTCACACGCCACAACCACCAGATTCAGCATTGTATCTTCACAATACCAGTATACACTTGAACCAGAAGGTGTGAAGTTCTTCACTTGGAGATCAGAGGAGGAGCGATACTCTCCACCTTGCGGAGGACGGAGGAGATGCTGTCCTGGAAGAGAGGCTGGAAGATGATGCAGTGTGCCCGTCCAGAGAAGTCTGGGATCTGGGAGACGCTCAAAATGCAGAATCCTCTGGAGGACAGTTTATGACAGGGACTAAAACGAAATGTTCCAGCAGGATCGATGGCCTATTTGCGTCCTCTCTTGGCTCCAGGCTCTCCTATGAAAATGTGAGTCAGCAGTGGTCCTCGAATGGGGGGTGGTGATGGGGGGTTATGGGGGACTTGGATGAGTGGGCCTGTAGAGTGGGGTGGTTGGGGGGTAAAGCTGGGGTGGTGAAGGGGAGTGTAGTGGGGGTGAGACCGGGGACGTTTTTGAGTTAGGGGTGGTGGGGGTGTAGAAGGGAGTGGAGGGGGTGGGTGAGGGGTGTAGGGGGGAGAAGAGGGGTGTGGGGGCATCAGGGGTGGTGAAGGGGGATGAGGTGTTGGTGAGTGGGTGTGTCTAAGAGAGGGTGGTGAAGGGGGGGAGGGGTTGGGTGTGTTTGAGGAGCATCATTGGGAGATACGAGCCCTGAGCTCTCACAGCCTTGTGAGCTTCAGAGAGGACACTTGCGTTCCCCTCAAGCCTGGATCTGAACCAGATTACACAAAGACTTGACTATAAAGAATCCCTCAATTACTCAACGCAGGCGGATAAAACCATCATGTTTACAGCTGAACAACTTTAGACACATCATCAGACCCCTTCTGGTGCATTCCTGTCCTGATCTACAGGTCTGAGATGGTGAGGGGAGTACCTATCTGTTCCTGTGCTTGTTCACATATACAGGTGTATGGGTGTGTAGGTGTGCAGGTGTACAGGTGTACAGGTGTTGATGCGTACAGGTGTGCAGGTGTGCAGGTGTACAGGTGTTGATGTGTACAGGTGTGCAGGTGTACAGGTGTACAAGTGTACAGGTGTACAAGTGTACAGGTGTGCAGGTGTACAGGTGTGCAGGTGTGCAGGTGTACAGGTGTTGATGTGTACATGTGTGCAGGTGTACAGGTGTACAAGTGTACAGGTGTACAAGTGTGCAGGTGTACAGGTGTACAGGTGTTGATGTGTACAGGTGTGCAGGTGTACAGGTGTGCAGGTGTTGATGTGTACAGGTGTACAAGTGTACAGGTGTGCAGGTGTACAGGTGTACAGGTGTGCAGGTGTACAGGTGTGCAGGTGGGTTCTTACTGTTCAGGCTTGTCCAGCAGCTTCACCTCGTCCTCCTTGGACGTCTCATAGTGCTTCTTTATCTTCTCCAGCTCCTCACTGGTGGCCCTCTGTGATCACGCACACGCACACACATAAACACACACACAGACACACGCACACCAGACACGCACACACACGCACACACACACACACACTCAGCTAGTAGGCAGCCCCATGTTTCCACTGGGATCGAAAGTGTTTTGGTCTCGTCAAGGTTTGCTTCTGCTGTCAGGTGACATCCTGTACTCACATTCTCGTATAACGCTTCAATAGTCTCCAAGTCCACCACAGAGTTGTCCACAGTCAGAACAGCTGCAACAGTAAACAGGTTTATTACAGGGCTGCTCTTATAAAGACTAGAGAAGTCTGGACAGGCACACTGTCTCCATTATCTGACTGTGTTCTGGAAGTGGTGCTCAGATGTGTTTTGGTTGTGGTTAGCTGTGCAGTCATGTTACAGATGTAATGTTAGATAACAACAAGACACTGTCAGCCATTCAGAAAAGTCTGAATATCAAAAAGACGTTCTGTTAAACTGAGCAGTGCTCTGTTCTTCAGCTAACGGACGGTTCATCATTCTGTAGCTCCACTGGCGGCAGCCTGGGGCTGGCTATGTTGGTGTGTGGCATGGTGCCTGGGAGCGTGGAGGCCAGGGAGACCAGGGAGACCAGGAGGGATGTCAGGCCCACAAGGGGCACCCGTCCTGAGCAGACAAGCAGGAGACTAAGCCCCTGGGCCACAGGTCACAGCAGAACGTCTGTAGCTGCTTAACCCTGGGACCTGCTGCTCAGAACAACCGCAGCCTTCAGTAATGAGAGAGAGAGAGGGAGGGTGAGAGAGAGATGGAGGGAGAGAAAGAGATGGAGGGAGAGGGTGAGAGAGAGAGAGCGAGAGGAGGAGCAGAGACAGAGAGAGGAGAGAGCGAGAGGCGTGGGAGATGGGAGAGGAGAGAGAAAAGGAGAGAGAGAGAGATGATGGAGGGAGAGAGAGGAGAGGGGAAGATGGAGAGAGAGACGATGGATGAAGAGAGCAGAGATGGAGAGAGAGAGGTAGAGAGAGATGGGAATGTGCGGAGGGTGAAAAACAGAGCTGGAGCTTGCATTCAGCCACTGCTTGGAGCATTGGTCTGTGAGCAGTTTGAAGAAAAGCTGCTTTTAAAGGGAGAGAGACAGAAGAAGAAAAGTTGCGGTGCAGGGAGAGGGGGGGGGGAGTGGGGAGGAAGAGAAGATGGACCAGGGAGGGAAAAGGGAGGGAGACGAGAGATGGAGAGGAGAGATACTGAGAGAGGAGGGGGGAGATAGAGAGAGAGTCTATAGCTGTCTGTTGCTGGTTGATGCTGTCTGTTGCCAAGATCTCATTAGGGTGTATTACTCAGGGTCACATGACCAGAAGGGAGGGGGCACAGTGTGAGGTAGTGGTCTGGGGCAGTCTGGGGGGGCCGGATATCTCTCCACACCAAGAGATCAAAGCCTGCCCACCTTACTACAATTACACTCAATCACACTAGTGTTGTGTGTGTGGTGGTGGTTGTGTGTGTGTGTGGTGAGATTGGTGTGGCAGTGTGTGTGAGTTGTGGTGTGTGTGCTCAGGTATTGTGGTTGTGTGTGTGTGTGTGAGGGTGTGGTTGAGACCGAAGGATGTGGTGTACATGGGAAGCGAGGCCACGAACAAACACAGCCGAGAGACGCCGTGCCTGAGAGCACCCGACAACGGACAACTAGCACGTCGCTGACGCGCCGCAGGAGAGGGGCCGACAGAACACCAGTTAGGTGGTGGATGTTGTTGGAGCGCTAGGATCTCCTCTCCTACCCGGCAGCCAGGTACTCCCATCAGCCCCCGCTCCTCTCCTAGAGCTCGGCCACGGGCTTTACCCAGTTTAGACTTTCTCCTCCCTTTACTCCTCGAGCCGTCCCTCTATCCCACTGGGAACCCCCACGATGAGGCATTCAACCACTCTAAAGTGTACATTTGTCCCATGTTGCTTCCTAAGTGTGGCCAACAGAGGCCTAGCAGGGCAGAGCACGACAGAGGAGGGAGGGTAGAGCAGAGCCAGGCCAGAGCAGAACGAGAAGCAAGGGCGGGGTGTAGAGCCAGGTAGAGCAGGGGTAGCGAGAGGGCGAGGCGAGTGACATACAGGAGAGGCCGACAGACACACAGGAGGCCATGATCCGGCCGACAGACCGGACACCAGGGAAGAGGGTCAGATGAGTGGCCTATTCAATCTGACACAGTAGCCCGAGCAGGGAGACGAAGCAGGAGTGTCCTGACCGAGAGAGATGGAGGGAGAGAGAGAGAGAGGGAGAGAGACAGAGAGAGGGAGAGGGAGAGAGGGAGAGAGACAGAGAGAGATGGAGGGAGAGAAAGAGATGGAGGGAAAGAGAGAGAGATGGAGGGAGAGAGAGAGAGAGAGAGCGAGAGGGTGGGAGAGGGAGAGAGAGAGAAAAGGAGAGAGAGAGAGAGATGGAGGGAGAGAGAGGGAGAGGGAGAGAGATGGAGAGAGAGACAGATGGAGAGAGAGAGAGATGGAGAGAGAGAGAGATGGAGAGAGAGAGGTAGAGGGAATGTGCGAGGGTGAAAAACAGAGCTGGAGCTTGCATTCAGCCACTGCTTGGAGCATTGGTCTGTGAGCAGTTTGAAGAAAAGCTGCTTTTAAAGGGAGAGAGACAGAAAGAGAGAAAGTTGCAGGGAGAGGGGGGGGAGTGAGGGAGGAAGAGAGAGATGGAGGGAGGAAAAGGGAGGGAGACAGAGAGAGAGAGGGAGAGATACTGAGAGAGGAGGGGGAGATAGAGAGAGAGTCTATAGCTGTCTGTTGCTGGTTGATGCTGTCTGTTGCCAAGATCTCATTAGGGTGTATTACTCAGGGTCACATGACCAGAAGGGAGGGGGCACAGTGTGAGGTAGTGGTCTGGGGCAGTCTGGGGGGGCCGGATATCTCTCCACACCAAGAGATCAAAGCCTGCCCACCTTACTACAATTACACTCAATCACACTAGGTGTGTGAGTGTGTATGTGTGTGGTTGTGTGTGTGTGTGTGTGAGAGTGGTTGTGAGTGTGTGTGAGTGTGGTTGTGTGTGTGTGGTTGTGTGTGTGTGTTTGTGAGTGTGGTTGTGTGTGTGTGTGTTGGAGCGCAGGATCTCCTCTCCTACCCGCCAGCCAGACTCCATCAGCCCCCTCTCTCCTCGCACGGCTACCAGAGACTTCTCCTCCCTTCTCCTCCCTCCCTCTATCCCCAGTGGCTCTAATTACATGTCCCATGTCTTCCTAATGTGCCAACAGAGGCCAGCAGGGCAGAGCAGAACAGAGGAGGGGAGGGTAGAGCAGAGCAGAACAGAGCAGGGGAGGGTAGAGCAGGTAGAGCAGGGCAGAGCAGGCAGAACAGGGTAGAGCAGAGCAGGGTAGAGCAGAGCAGAGCAGGGTAGAGCAGAGCAGGTAGAGCAGAACAGGGTAGAGCAGAGCAGAGCAGGGCAGAGCAGGTAGAGCAGAACAGAGCCTTCAGAAGTGCTTATTAAGCAGCTTTCAGTATTGTCAGGTTCTAACTGTCTGTTTCACCTCCTATTAAGCAACCTCATGCTGAGGCATTTTACTGGGTCTCACACACACACAGAAGGAAGCAGCATGTTAGCAGGCGATGGTAGCAGTGCGTGGTCAGGGTGTGTGTGGCGGTGTGAGTCTGTGGTCTGTGAGGGTGAAGCCCTACAGTGGCAGATCATTAGCGGGGTGTTGCTGCCATTAGGCGCAGAAAACCGTCACTTGCAACAACAACCAGATCTGCCAAGCGCCCGTTCAGACAGGCAGGCGCTCTGCTCTCCCCACAGCCCTCAGAAGACACACACACACGCACTCACACACACGCAGTCACACACACACAGTCACACACACACACACACACACACACACACACACAGTCACACACTCACACACACACACACTCACTCACTCACTCACTTACTCACACGCACAACCCTAACTTCCCTGCTTTGTGACCAGTGCTTCAGCCTGTGCGTGTGTGCATATGTGTGTATCTGTGTGTACATCTGTGTGTGTGTGTGTGTATCTGTATGTATCTGTGTGTATCTCTGTGTGTGTATGTGTCTGTGTACATCTGTGTGTGTGTGTGTGTGTGTGTGTGTGTCTGTGTATATCTCTGTGTGTGTGTGTATATCTGTGTGTGTGTGTGTGTGTGTGTCTGTGTACATCTGTGTGTGTGTGTTACCTTGCTGGATGTCCTTCATCTCCAGGTGCAGGCTGGAGATCAGGATGCCCACGGCTTGGGATCGCTTCCCGTCCAACAGCTTGATAATCTACACACACACACACACACACACACACACACACACACACACACACGAAGAGAAGACAACAGTCTGAGTCATCCTGAACACTCATTATGTGAGTCATGGGTCACATAGCTTCATGAAGGTTCATCCTAAACTGAGTCATGTGGCTTCATGAAGGTTCATCCTGAACACTGAGTCATGTTGCTTCATGAAGGTTCATCCTGAACACTGAGTCATGTGGCTTCATCAGTCACAGGGATCACAGGGATCATGTCGGACTGCAGCACATTCAGGTCACAAACACACAAACTCGATCAAACAGAGAGTAGAGTACACAGCAAGGTTACCCTCTGAGAAAAAATAAATAGTCCCCAAAAAATGGTAACCCATAAAAGGTCATGTCTTCTGGTCTGGACGAGCTGTCGAGAGCAGGGCCTTTCTTTTATAACAAACTATAAATTCACAGGATTTTTATTTGTGCCTACACATGGTCACAATTACTTATGACTGAATTAGCCATAAAGCCAGAGAGAGTTTGGGCTCTAAAACTTAATGTCTGGGCCGTCTTCATTAGGTAGCCTGTTCCAGCAGGGTCCTGATCCTGAGCTACCAGCGAGAGCCAGGCTGGAAGTCTTAGAAGTGGGTATTGCGTTACAGAGTGCTGTAGGATCTCCCACCCTGGAGGGGGACCACTAGGGATACCCTGAGAGGGGAGGGAGGGAGAGAGAGGCTTTCCCAACACCTTTAATTAACTACTCTGGACGGCCAGCACTAAAACCCTCCCAGGAAGCTGCCAAACTCCGCTGTGGCTCCAGGACTAGTGATTAGCCCGGCTAGTTAACTTAATGAGGAGAGACAACTGCATGTTTGGATCAGTGAGACTCTCAGGTGCTGATGCTGAGGCCCAGACAGACTGGTTAGACAGACAGACAGACAGACCAGACAAACAGACCAGACAGTCTGGCCAGTCAAACAGACTGACTAGACAGTCTGGGCCAAACAGACAGACCAGACAGTATGTCTCACCAGACAGACATCTCACCAGACAGATTGACCAGACAGACAGACCGGGCAGACAGACAGACCGACAGACAGACAGACTCTCTGTGTTACTGGGAGTCAGAGGAGAACAGCACCCTCCACTGGACAACATTAGTGACGTGAGTCCAAGATGAGGAAAGAGGAGACAGATCAAACGGAGAGAGAGAGAGAGGGAGAGAGAGATATATATAGAGAGACAGAGATAGAGAGAGAGAGGGAGAGAGAGATATAGAGAGAGAGACAGATAGAGAGAGAGACAGAGATAGAGAGAGAGACAGGGAGAAAGAGAAGGAGAGAGAGAGATAGAGAGGGGTACATCGCTAGCAGAAGAGGGAGAGAGACGTAGAAGAATTAGCAGGTGTCTGGTGTTGAACAGGGCAGCTGACAGTACAGCCTGCTATGGACCTGAAGCACAGTGCTGAAGCACAGCCCTGTCACCAGGCAGTTCACCCAGGGCCACCTTACAATAACACAGGGATCAACACATATCCTCACTCTCTGGTCGCAGCGCATCCCAGCCCTGGTTCTCTCTCCCTCTCCCTCTCTCTGTTAATCTTACACCCACTTTCCTCTGTGCATCTCCACACCAGACTCAGGCTTCAGTAAACCCTGTGCGATGGCTCATCTATCATCTCCCCCACCAGCAGCTCACAATTCAAGCCGTGTTGGTTTAAATCAGACCAACAGTGTGTGAGCTGGGTGAGGGAGGATGTGTGTGTGGTGGGGGGGGGACCTGACACTAAGTCCTGACAGTACAGTGGGCGTGTGTGTGCAACCTCCCCCACCCTCCCCCAGCCTCCCTCTTCTCCTCAGAGGACCCTGGGTGTCCTGTGGAGCCTTCCAGGAGACACATGCCTGCAATCACACAGAGGAGACTGCATCCCCTCAAGGACCTGCCCTCCCTCATGGACCTGCCCTCCCTCATGGACCTGCCCTCCCTCAGCCCTGCTTTCATATTCTGATCAGAGGAGGCCTGGAGAGTTAACATTGCGGCTTCATATCACAGGTCAGACACCTGATACACATTAGGCCTTCATGTAGGTACCCTCCCTCTAGACCCCCCCTCTCTCCACCCTCCCCTGACCCCTCCCTCCAGACCCTCCCTCTCTCCTCGTCACCCTCCACCAGACCCACACACCCGGCCTCCACCCACCCCTGACCCCCCTCTCCTCATCACCCTCCACCAGACCCACACACCCTCCCCACCCACCTGTCACCCAGGGTTAGGGACCAGGCTGGAGAGCTGTGTTGAGGCCTTGTCTCCATCACACACACAGACGCTCCCTGCTCTACTGCTGCCTGGAGCCACCAGGAAGCACTTGGTCTGGCAACACTTTAAACAGGGTGCATCAGAGCACGTCTGTCATCACACTCACAGTTCAGACAGTCACTGACATGACACCTGCAGGCAATATGTTTCAGAAGAAATGCATTAGGTTTGCAGATAAGCCTGGCTGCTCTGGATGGTGTTGAAAGAGACAAGGTACTGGAGAGGAGAGGAGAGGGAAGGGGAGAGGAGAGAGGATAATAGAGGAGATGTGCAGCATACTGATGGAGAGAAGGGAGAGAGAGAGAGAGTGACAGAGCGAGAGAAGGGAGAGAGAGCGACAGAGCGAGAGAAGGGAGAGAGGGAGAGAGAGCGACAGAGAGAGAGTGACAGAGAGAGAGCGACAGAGGAGAGAGAGCGACAGAGAGAGAGCGACAGAGAGAGCGACAGAGAGAGAGACAGGCAGAGGAGAGAGAGCGACAGACAGATGAGAGAGAGCGACAGAGAGAGCGACAGACAGATGAGAGAGAGCGACAGAGAGAGAGAGCGACAGAGAGAGAGACAGGCAGAGGAGAGAGAGCGACAGACAGAGGAGACTTGTTCAGTATCTGAGGATGGTGTGCTGGGTGGGTGTGTTTGCTACTGGGGACACAGAGACTAGCCATGCCAGAGACACACAGCAGCTTTGAGGTCTGTGGCTATCTGACCTGGATCAAATGTTGGGCCTGTTTCAGTCCAACTTGATGGAGAGACACAGTGAAACACACACACACACACACACACACACACACACACACACACACACACACACACACAGAGCACACACACAGAGCACACACACACACACACGAGTGGACTGGAGCCCTGACTGATTGATTAGGATATATGGATTGAGAAAGGGACAGTTTGGGGGTGTTTGTTGCTGACACTGCAGAGGCTGAAGCTGCAGTGCTGAGTCGTTGCTTTGAGCTGGAGCCAATCTGACAGGATGACAACAGAAATATGGAAGCACTCAGCTATCAACACTATATCATCGGATAGGATTCGTACAGTTTGTATTTTTTTTTGTTTATGTATAGGGAAACATTTTAATTTTATTTTTACTTGATTGTTGTATGCCTGTACTTATGTAGCACCGTGGTTCTGCGAGGCACGACATTTCGTTCCACTGTATGCCCCCGCATGTAGCGGAATGACAATAAAGCACAACTTGACTTGACCATCAGCCCTACAGCAACTATCAGTCCTACAGCAATGTGGTGTCTGTGGTGTGTGTGCTCTGTGTGTGCTCTGTGTGTGCTCTGTGTGTGCTCTGTGTGTGCTCTGTGTGTGCGCGGTGCGTGCGCGGTGCGTGCGTGTGGCATTTGGTGCATGTGTGTGGTGTCTGGTGCGTGTGGTGTGTTTGTGGTGTGGTGTGGTGTGTGTGTGTGTGTGTGTGCGTGTGTGTGGTGTGTGCGTGTGTGTGTGTAAGTGTACGTGCTTCAAGTGTGCCGACTAGGTCGTGCTGTGTGGTCGTGCTGTGTAGTGAACTGTGTTTGTGTGTGTATTTGTTTGTGCGTGTGGGTGTGCGTGTGCGTTCCTCGCGCCAGGAACTCTACCACACCGTGATACAATTATAAATTGTGTGTGCTGTGCGTGTGTGTGTGTGTGCGTGTGTGTGTGTGTAGTGACGCGTGAACTATTTTGGTGTGTGGGTGTGTTTTCTGTGTGTGTGTAACTGTTTGTGTGTGCATGTTGTGTGGCTGTGTTGTGTGTGTGTCCGGTGTTGGCTAAACTGTGCCTGTCCTCCACCACCAACACTGTTGTGTCGTGTGCCTGTAGGGATTGTTTCATGACGTGTGTAAGTGTGCTTCTTGCCCTTGTAGAATCGCGTGGTTGCTACGCACGTTGCGTCGAGTAATGTGGTGCGGATAGTAATGTGTACACCACCTTTCTTGGCTTTGGCCTTAACTTTCTTGACGTAGGTGTCCTGAGAAGATCCGTGTCTTTTCTCATACTAAGTTTGGCTGCCACAATCGTCTGTTTCCGGCTATTTTTTGCAATGTGCAAGAAACATCCGCGTACCCTGCACACTCTTGAACTCTCTATCTCTAACGAACCTGCTCGTGCCCTCTCGTACAGCCAGACAACCCAACCCGTTTAAATGTATACTCCTACAAAATGAGAGAACAGCAGTGTCCACTGACGGCGCAGTTCCCGTCACTAGGAGATGCAATCATCCACTACTGTGGTATTTCCGTTAGGCGCCATCTATGGAATACAACGTGAGGAGTCAACAGCATTATAACTGGGGCGGCGTTACAAGGAGGATGTCCCTCTAGTGAGTAGCATGCAGCCCATGGTGAGTTCGCAACTACAGAATAGCGATGTGCTGACAACAGTGATGCTAGACCCTAGCCACGCTCCTGTTGAAAGAAATCATAATGACCACCAAACCCCACCTTTATCTTACTGTGACCTGCAGTGTTTACATAGCGTGTATGACGCCTAAGCCAGCAGCAGTGTGTGTGTACTGTGCTGTGCGTGTTACAAAGAACGGAAGAGAACAGCATGCGTCACTGGCACTGTGGCTCCGCGTTTGATGCGTACAGGCAAGAGATCACCTACACTAACACAGTAAATCCTAGCCCATTACTAAGCGAGGCTTTACCGGTTCGAAAAACAGGTGCGGCGTGGGCTCTGGATCGTGTAAACAACATGGTCCAGAGTAAACGAGCTCGAGTGTCACTGCCTGGTGGAGAGCGACGGCTTAAAATATGATATACAAAGGAATTACAAGAACCATTGAAGCTCAGCGGACGGCAAAAGTGGTCCCACTCCTACAGTTGCCGAGACGTCTAGTGTAACCAATGCAAAGATCAGAGTCAACAGCCAGTGTATACTTGGTGGGCTGTTCACAGTTAGCAAGAGAAAGACGGTATGGAGCGAGCACGTGTCCGTCTAAGTGACTGTGATAAGCCCACCAGTGCTCTACCATAGGACCAAAACATCCTCCCTAGACAGTGTGCGACGCAATCCGGGGCCGGCATATACGAAAAATGGCTTCTCGAGAAAAAGACCCAGCAGTAGTTTACTTTTGTCCTTACTAGATAAAAGCGTGCGCCTATGTACGTAATACAACGGTAGAGAGTAAAGCAATGCCCAGGTAGACAGACGAAGTGTTAAACCGCTAAGAGGTGGAACAGGGGGGAGAACGCATCAGGCCCCAGCCCCACAGGGACCGATACCAAGGAAGAGCTGAACACAGGCGGAGCTGTTACTGAATGTGACCCGGGCGTGCAATCCGGAAGGGAATGCGACACACAGAAGTGAGGTGTGGAACAGCATCCCGAAATCCAGTGTTAGTGCACGGTGTGCCGCCGTGCTCATCTGACAAGGGAAACCAGCGTGTACTGCAGCCGAACGGCCTTACAAGCGCACAGAAGCCTTGTTTACTGTGCGCGTCATACGTAACACCTAGCATCTAACTCCACTATCTAACTACACACACCAGGAGAGAAAACCAGACCATGTGAACTGGACCGTGTGAGTTCACCTTCAAAGTGCGTCTTCTGATGTCCATTCATCTCTGTCCTGTCCTTGTGGGCGTGGTGTCTTATGTTTAAGTGTAATACACAGGAGTTTCCACTAAGTCCCTGTTCCAACCAATATTACAGACGA